>JBCFXI010000642.1:0-127554 GCA_038496175.1 Ampulex compressa
AGAGCTAATATTGCAAGGCTTGTGTGTGAAAAAGTTCTATTAATTCTACACAGTAGTTTTTGGTTGGTGAAAAACGAAAAACAAAACGAAATGACTTTCCGAACAACCCAATACATAAATCTATCGTCCTCTAAATCTCTCGATATCTATTTGTATTCTAACTGTTTAACGATGCACGCGAAAAACAGAATTGTCCAGTATAGGAGAGGAATACAAAGGATGAAGTTGATCGTTTATCGTTTGAGATGACCTGCGATCATAAGCATAAAACGTACGAATGCTAGAGTGCAGAAATTCTGCTTCGTCCTATGCATCTACCGCTATCGACGATGCCAGTGAATATTTCATCCTATTTTAACACAATCCGCACAAACGATCTCTCTGTGCGCGAAATTCCGCGCTGCCACTTTTATCGAAGGTACTTCAATGCGTCCCTAGTACCGAGCTCTCAGCCGGTGCTGAGCCAGAAGTCATCCCCGGGGCCATCGGTTTCGAGCCAATAAAATTCTCAGGTCAATTGAGCTTTATGCGAATTAATATACGCGATAACGCTGGGAGCTATCTTAACGCTCCCATAAATCCCGAAACGCCACAAAGACGCGATTACACGGCCGTGGACGCTTTTACGGGTGAGCAGTGGTACCGGAGGATAACTATATCGTCGATCGTAAACCAGAAATCTTTACCGCCAGCCAGGGAACTTATAAAGCACCTTGGTGTGTCCTCCCCTAGCGGTTTTCCCATTAATTGATTCGACTCGTCCGGCGGAGTAACAGAGCTGCGCATTTAGATGCACGCGAAGCGCCTTGCTTTCATCGACTCCCGGCGACTGGGATTAATGAAAATTCATGTTTCGCTCGAAAACCAGTATGCGCGATTAATCGTCCGTGGGCGTTTCGCTCGAGAGATATACTAGCGGGCGGAGGGATAATTGTGAAGCATCGAGAAAAATATGTCATCGTTGAATCCGCGAGCTTAGTCGTACTCGCGATTTTTATCCCTCAGAGCTGAACTTGGCTTCTTAATTTTTAGCCCTGCTTCGAGAGAGTTTAACGTTGACTGTAAGAGTTTACTAAAACATTGTAACGCGTAGGTAATTTTTTAACGTTGACCAAACTGTCGTGAGACTAATTTTGTGGATATACTGAAAAGGATTAAAACAAAAGGAAGTTAAAGAAAAGGAAATTAAAACAAAAAAAATGATTAACTATAAAACCGCTCTATAACGAGGTATTTAAAATTGAACAAGTCGGATTAAAGGAAAATAGTTTTAATAGTTCAACTTATAGAAGATTAAATAATCTATGAATTTTCTTTAATGGCGAAACTAATACATCTTTCCCTTCTTTTGATTCAACAGCTTATGAATTAAGTTACCCAAAATGGTTTAAGAAGGGATTTAAGTTTACCTCGATCCACTTCACTTATTAGAAAAATCACAGTGTAAATAGCGAATTGACAATCTAAATATCCTTACGTACATCGATAACGATACTCGTTCTTCTTTAGCATCAGGAGTGCGAGTGCGAGCGCCACACGTGCGGCGAAAGATGCGAAAAATGCTGTCCCATGTACAATCAGATCCCGTGGAAAGCCGGCACAGCTGGCAAGGGCTTTCACTGCGAGAAGTGCAACTGCAACGGGCATGCAACCTCTTGCAGATACGACCAGGAAGTGGCCGACAGAAGAATGTCCATGGATATCCGTGGGAAGTTTCGGGGCGGTGGCGTATGCCTCAATTGCACGGTATGATTTTCAGCCGCGGAAAAATGACCTAGCGCTAATACGATCGGGAGCAAGGAAATTAAAAGCGATCGAACGTGCAAAAGCATTCGAGACAGCCACGGTATTTGCATGGTTCTCGGACTTTTTCTAAGTCAGCTTTAAAAATTTCGCACCCGTGAAATTATCAAAATTGTATCATAGGACATATATTCTCGAGATAGGAATTTTATGGGCGACGATCTGTTTCATATTGTAGAAAGAACTGTGATAAGTTGTGATTCAATGGATGCCTGAGAGTTTTCTAATAAACTCACTTTGTTTTCGAATTAAAATATTTATTGACTATTCACGCTTTTCTCCGTTACCTTTGGTCGAAGTTGGTTCGAAGCAGCTCATATTTTTGTCGCTTAATTGTTTGTAACTGTATATAGTGCTTATGCGAATTTTCTCTATAGAAATATATTGTATAAGACAATAGCCTGCAGAAGCGAATAATTTTTTTTAGGAGCACACTGCGGGTATCAATTGCGAAAAATGTCAGACCGGCTTCTATAGGCCAAACGGCGTTGCGCCTGATGCATCGGAGCCCTGTTTGCCTTGCAACTGCAATGCCGATGGTAGTACAGGCTATTGCACGCCTGACGATTCTTACACGCATATGGGAAAGGTAGGAACCACTTATTTCTAACACGATATACAAAGTTTCATTGCGCGTACTATCGATCGTTTAATGCCCAATTATTTAATCCACTTTCTTTCCGATCCTTTCATTTTCGAGATCATCATTTTCATCTATTCATACATTTATTCATATTCGAATGAAAAGCCAATGAACTGTACAAATAATTCCACAGTCTTTTAAGTTACAATTGCTCTTACGTGTAAAACAAAACATTCAACCCATAGCAGAACACCTACAGTGGAAGTTCCTATACACATTTTAATCGAAACGTACTAAAATAATACGATCTTTCTAGATATTTAAAAAAATTCTATCGCCACAAATTTATCTCACGATGAACGAACGGATGTAATTGGAGGATAAAAAGAAAATGGACGTGGTAGGTCTTGGGGACAGTGAAAATACTGTTTCACACCAGGGTTAGAGATAGAGAAAAGTACGGGAGTACAAGGTCGCCTCGTTACGTTCACAATATCCCCTCGCATTGTTATGCTATCTCAATGCACGCCAGTGTATTAATAATAATAAGACGCAGACTCGTACTTCGGACACTCTCGGCATCTAATGCCTTTCACGGCATCGCGATTTATCCAGCGCGGGCCGTGATTTATACGTCAACCCCAAGGCGCTCCTCAACGAAGCGTTTCCTAGTGACTTTGTGGAAATACGCCGATCGTACATCCGCAAAGCTCGTAATTCCTCCTGGTTTTTAATGTCCCACCGTCTTAATTACATCTGCAACTAATAACAGATTACAAAGCTATGCATTGGGCCGCGTTGCAGCCGGCGGCGATCTCGGGTAAGAAAGTTCAGAGAAATTTGTACCCTGTCAGCTCTAATAGCCGTGGAGTTAGAAAAACCGTAGGGTACGTTATATCGAGGAACGATTATCTGCACTTTCTATATGCATATATTTATACGCATATCCTTCAATATTATACAATAAGCTTTTCTGCAACTCAAGTATGTCGTTATAGAAAACGAACAAGTATTTAATTGTTGAAATACAGTCTTTCTTTAATTTAGGCATCAGATTTTCAAGTATGATCGTTAGCATAGCATTTCAAAAACAGAATGAAAGGACATACCAGATCGATTTAAAATATACGCGCGCAAGAATATACGCAATACACACGTTCTATACTAATACAAAAATCAGGCCACAGTCCGTGTATCAAAATTCTCTTCTTCGAGCCAAGCCATTTACAAACAATAACAAATCTGTTCGTATCCTTACACTTAACGTAACATAAAATCTCATACATAATTAGAGTTTTTCTCCCTCCACGTCGTATACAAACAACGACAAACTAGCTCATATCCTCGCGGTTGACGCAATAATTTGATACATTAATACAAATCTCGTACACGGGTCGAGTAGTCGATCACTTTCCGAGATTTCTATCGGGATCCGGCACGTTTAACCGGCGTTCTTTAGGGTCGATCCCGATCGAGCTAAACACCCGTCGTGTTCCAGGTAGCAGGTGCCTGCGAGTGCAAACCTGGCTATTCCGGATACAAGTGCGACCAGTGCGCGGCCGGTTATCGCCAGTTTCCCGACTGCATGCCCTGCCCCTGCGATGCTCGGGGGATCTTACCTTCGCACGATTGCGAAGGAGATTGCCTCTGCAAGGCGAACGTCGCTGGGGAGTTTTGCGACGGCTGCAAGCCCGGACACTTCGCTTTGACCAAGGAGAATCTCGATGGCTGCTTACCCTGCTACTGTTTCGGCGCCACCGGCCAATGCACCTCTGCGATGCTTCGCTACGACACGGTAATTCCTCTCGATGCACCTCGTATCCTCGTCGTATCGCAGATTCGCCAGCTGAGATCATGATCCATACAAGTAGATTGGTATCGACTTGGGTGTCGAGCGCACTTTGCTCCCTTTTTTCCATTTACACCGCGATATGCGTATTTAAAGTAGCTATAACTATAGAATTTTTACTATGAGAATGTAATATATCGAATTTGGTATAATCGGTTACTGATGACAGACGCTGTGGTTTACAATTTAATGCAACGAGTACGATGCTAAAGATCGACGAGCACGTTTCCATTTATTTTCCACACCAGTTTCTCTTAATTCGATACAACCTGCTCTCACAATTGTCTAATATAAAGTTCATATAAAAACCAAGAATTTAGTGTTCGTTTTTCATTATCGAGTCGCGCATCGGTGGCCAGAAATAACCAAGACTCCACACACTGTAAGTCAGATCATCGACCAGATTCCTCCATAAGACCACACGGAGAATCGCACGAAAAACGCGCAGATGGGTTGCTCGCTAAGACCGCGTAAAAACATTTACCCGTCCCCGAGGAATCCCAAAATGAGCTGGAGGCTGGGAGTACATATGACTGATTATAACGTTAAGGCCATAACCGCAGGTGGTTTCCGTCGTGGAGCGGTTAATCTCAGCACGTTCGCGAGCCCGGCTAAACCGGATAAACGAACAATTATCGCGGCAATTGGCTCCGGGGCAAATGTCCGACCGGTAATTATCTTGTCGCGCGACAACTCCCGCCGCCGTAATTGTACCGAGCGGAACGCCGTATCTCATTACCGTTTCAACGCCGCAGCATTCGATCCCCTTTTGATCTCGCGTGAAACCAGTGTATCGCCCTCGGACGATCGCATCGAGGAATCTCATTAGAGCGGCCACGGCGTCTGTGAGATTTCGTAGCCGCTAAAGGCTAAGCGATTACGGATGACGGATGGGGATTTATCTGGATCTGCCATGAGGCGGAATCGACCTTCCGCGGTGCTAGGTTCGAGCACACTCGACTCCACCCTCTACATCACGATCAGGGTGAAGAAGTTCTATGGACAGGTTGATCTGCGCGTGGAATACTCGTGGAGTTTCTGTGTAATGATCTACGTGGATTTTGTACCACGAGTACAGTGTTTGAAGTTTTAGACGCGCGCAATAGACGTATGTATGAAGTTGAGAAATCATCGTGGGTTTAGGAAGACAGATTCGTTATTCATTATTCCTATAAATATGTTCGTTAAATTCCGCCTATTATCGATTAGTCTTATCGTGGAGACTGAGGTACGAATAAAGTATAGAGTTGATGTTCCTCGTTGAGACGCGCGAGATGAGAAATCCAGAAGGTGCGCGTACGTTTTCATTGATAAACTGCATTTAGAAGTTTCTCGCGTTCTTCGCGGAGCGAAAGTACGCGAGGCATTTATTTCAAAACTTCTGTCCTCGCGCGTAAAAGCTCGATTCGACGGCTACGCGTATCTAACGATACTCCTTTTCCATCCACGCGACGATGCTTTCTCGTTTATCTCAGGTATCCACGTTGGAAAACTGGCTGGTCACCGACATGAACGCCTCTCGGGCCGTGGTTCCCACTCTGGATACGGACAATGGTTGGCTAACCGTGGCTGCTTTCGAGCTCGAGTTCGAGAGCCCGTTTTGGTTGGCGCCACAAATCTACACGGGAAACCGTTTGTCTTCCTATGGCAGCAACATCACCTACTCCGTGACCTGGGTGGTCATGCGAGGCGATACCAGCGGCAAACCCACCACGGAGCCCAATGTTATTTTAGTTGTAAGTACCTGCCCACCGTGTGTGTGCTTTAGCCCTCTAAGTGGATCGTTTCTCGGTCGGAAACAGGAAAGAAGTCCTCGCGTAGCTCGGTTCGTACGATCGAGAATGAGGATCGGGTATATTTCGAAGGACAATTCTTACAGAAGCGTCGAATGAATATTGAGAAGTTTGCGGAGGATATTTACTCTGAAAAGTAGCCGTATTTGTATACTTCGGTTATCCACCTGAGGAATTTGGAGGCGCAGTGCGAGCAGAAATAATGAAAATTCTTTTTTATGAGGCAAACTTGAAGAAATTAAATGAAGCGGAAGATATGAAGAATAGGACGTAAAATCGGTGTGGCGTTTAACGCGTTAATTAATTGATTGACGTCACGAATAAAAATTGAAGATGTGTTTTAGACGATGATCGTTGAGTCCCTTTAACTCTGTCGACATCGATTATATTAGCAGTGCTATTCGAAGTTTAATTACGAGTAGGTTAGTTTTGAAAACGTGTACTTTAGACGCTTTATCGTTTCAGGGCCACAATGGCATGCGCGTTGCTTATGGCGAAGATCAGTATAGCGGCCAGGAAGCGGAAATTTCGGTACCTCTGCACGAAAACGGCTGGTATCACGTAAGAAGTGAGATTCGAGACATTCCAACGAGATTGAGGAGGACCGAATTTCGCGGCGAACCTGTTACGAGAGTGCAAATGATGCACATTCTCGTTGATTTGAAGTACCTGATGATAAGGGCGCAATATCATTCCGAGCAGATCGAAGGAAGGTAGGGACAAACGATTAATCGTATCAATCTCAATATCACAAGTAGATTAAAAAATATTCTATAAAATATCTAGTGTATTTGTCTAAGATGCTACAATGCAAAGTTGTTGTCACAAATGTTTTTTTTAAACTTATGAATAGAAATGCTAATAGGTAATTCAATATCAATCTTATTGTTCTGAAGAGAAAGGATATTTAGTAGAGACAGGGCATAATGTTTTAATAGGAACAATTCTTATTTTTTCCACGTATGATACGCTATATGTGCACAATTATTTATTTATACTCGTGTTTGAGGCTTGAAATTAATTAGGGTATGATCATTTTAAATACTATTTCAGTCTTGAGTCTGCTGTGTTGGCGATTGGCGAGACGACGTCCGAAAGGGGTCGAGACACTCTAGTAGAAGTGTGCGACTGTCCTGAAGGATACGCAGGACTATCCTGCGAAAATTGTGCTTGGGGATACGTTAAGGTCTTGGCGAATGGATCGGATCACCATCAGGACCACTATGTGTGCGTTAAGTGCGACTGCAATGGACACTCTGGTTCCTGTGATCTAGTATTGGGCGAATGTAGTGTATGTATTCTACAGTAAAATACGTATCTTATGCATTAAAAAAAAGTTTAAGCAAAATGGGATGAGACAACGCATGTTTTGTAAGCAAATTTGCGGTATTTTTCACGCTTTAAATGAGCGCGTGATTTGTGCCTAGTGTGTATCTGACTTTAGCGTGGACTCGAACCACGATCCAACCTTTTCAATAGATCAACCATCTTGTGCTCTGCTTAACCAGCTTAAGGTAAAGTAGGAGTTGGAAGATAAGCTAAAATCCGACATTATACTGTAATCTTAGATTTGATGGTATAGAAATGCCACAAAATAATATGTGACAAAAATTGTTTATTACGATAATTGAAAACAAGCTTATATAGAATAAACTTTTATCTTTGTACATAGATATAGAAAATCATACTCATAAATTTGTACCTTTGGTTTGAAAATTACCAATCAGATTGGAACTTATTTTTTATTCTATTATATTTAACTTCTGTTTGTAGTTTATGTCTAAGAATATTGTATTTATTAGCATCGAATAGTCTAAGAACAGTATTATATAGTATTTATACTTATGGATTTTTTTAATCTAAAGAATTTCTATTTCTTTCTTCTTAAGAATCTCCAAGTTTCCAAACGTCTCCTTTAAAAATATTCAAAATTCTTCCAACCCCTGCTCAAGCTGTGATGCTTTTCAAATCTCAGCGAATACTGTACTTCATTAAATGACGACAAAAATCTAAAAACTCCTTTAACATACAACGAATAAATATAGTACAAGTTGTAAATAATTATGACAATTTGTTTCCAAATTTTGTAGTCTTGCGAGCACCACACGGTGGGCCCAAAATGCGACCGCTGTGCAGCAGGATTTTATGGAATCGCAACGAGCGGCACGTCTGCGGATTGCAAGAGATGCGCCTGTCCGCTTTCCATCGACTCGAACAACTTCAGTCCGAGTTGTCAATTGGACGATCCAACTGATACCAACAGTGGCTACGTTTGCACTCAATGTCCAGAGGGATACACGGGTGACCACTGCGAAAGGTAAGCTAATGTAACATCCTTCACATATGATATACACTTTTTTACATATATCTGTGCTCCAAGTATAATTAAAAAATACAAAATAATCTATCGACTTTTTCTCGAATGTACCCGTTTAGTTCTCGATGTTTCGATAATCACATAAAAATCAATTCAATTATTCCTTTTACTCAAAATATAATATATATTCGCTATTTTCGCATAAAGAAAAGAAGACAATTTACCACAAGCAATAGAAAAAATCCTACTATTCCAACAGTAGCTTACTACAAAAGTATTATCAATATATCACAAGGATAATAATAAAAAAAAATTCACAGATTCATAAAACAAATAATTTCATAACGATCTATCAATGAAAATCATCAAATGACCTCTTAAACATATCTTTCTAATTCATTCGATGTCTATGAAAATGGAGCTGCACCCCTTTAACAGCAAGGTCCATATTCTTCATAACGTGCATATTCACAATGTCCCATCGATAGCCATGATCTCACGCGCGATAACTCAATTCAAAATATTTTTTACAACATACATCTCTACCTTTTCAATTCTCTTCGCGTCGACGCTGATACCATTGTCCTCCTTGCAAAGCTGCGACGTCGGCTTCTACGGTAATCCTCTGATCCCCGGTGGCACTTGCGAATCCTGCTCCTGCGGCGGCGGCCCCTGCGACCAGCAAACTGGAAGATGCCTCGAGTGCCGTGGCAACACCGAGGGCTGGAAGTGCGAGAGATGCAAATCAGCGCATTACGGGGATCCTCTACGGCAAGACTGTTCGCGTAAGTTTATATCATTTCACTCATTGTGGAAATAAAATTTTCCTATCGGAACAGTAACTCCAGATCGAACATTTTTATATCTTCGAAGTACTTTAATCGCATGAGCGATTTTTATTTGCAATACGGTGAATTTGATTTTCAAAAGGCAAAGTTGGAAGTCCAAAAGGGTGAATTTGGAGTGCTAAAGGTGTAAAAAGCAGAAAGCACTGCGTGGATAAAGATGTCTTAGATTCTCTATACCTTATACTCTGTTTATCTTAACACGCGTATGCTCGATCGAAAAGCTGCACCAAACTCTCTCTCATTTTGAATACGTTTGCTTACGTATTTTATCGCCATTATAGTTGTTATTATAGTAATATATCGCGATATCATAATATTATTGAATCGTTTATTAGAAGGGTTATCGGTTACGGAAAATGAAACGTCTGAAAGTTTATGATACGTTGATTCTTACAAGCTTAAAATAATTTTATTCAAATATTTTAATTAATTATACATATTCGTATAGTATAACGTAAGTATAAGCATGTTTTCTTAAAAGCATTTTCCTCGTGTTAAATTTGAATGTAATTTCGATGCACGTTATTTCGCGTATGCCTTTGTGAGAAACGTCGCGTGTCGTTCTCCCTCATTTCAGTATTACAAAGTATAATGTAGAATAAATCGTATTACGTTCATTACCAGTTTCGACGGAAGCAAAATAATGTGCATAACTTTAACTCGCTGGAAGTGTTCCGTAAATATTTTTCCCCAAGGTGTGTACCCGAACAAAAAGCGCGAGTTAGTTTGCGTTGACAGGTATTAATTTGCCCCGATCTCGGTGGGAAATTATGTAGTACCCGAACCGGAATAAAATGCCGTCAATTTCTTCAAACATGGTAATTTATATCGCGCGTTGCAATTATTCTGCACTAGGTTTTCCCCTTTAACGGTGGGATACATTCCAGAAAGAAACAAATATCAGTAACCGCTATTAACCCCTTGCCCTTCAGCTTTTTAACCAATTTATCGTTCTCTGGCGCCAAGCTATCGCCGGTGTAGAATACCATCTGGAATCCATTCAACTTTACTCTCTCAACAATCGTAAAAACAAATCTTTTAACATCACCCACGCCTTATCATCTCAAAGTTTTCCATGACTTCGACTTACAAATCAGCATTACACTTCCGAAATAATGCGATCTTTAATTTCGATGTCAGTATCTAAAACTCGTAATTTAACTCTACTTTACTATTATTTAGCATTGAACCTACTGGTTAATCCCCCAAATCAAGGCAAAACTTCAGATTTCTCCCTCTATTTTAATAATCATCCCAGCGTATAACTCGAAACAAAAATTCCCTAAACATCGCAACGCCTACTTTGAAAATGCGATTATCAATATTCATATCCTTTAACATATTCAAAGTATAAAAAAGTATAAAAAAGAAGAAAAAAAAAGAAAAGAAGTATAAAGAAAAGAAAAAGGAGTATAAAAAAGAAAGTATACGCTCAATTTGCCCTCCAGGCCATTTAGAATTTTCTTTGCAAAACGGAAAATGAAAAATAAATCGTCGCTTACCGATCACGAAACTCGCAAGACATGCTTTAAAAGCAAATTCCAACAGCGTGGCGAGCTGCACCCCTCGTGTCCTGAACTGGAATCAAAGATAACTCAGAGACCGGGGAAAAATCGCGATCCTCCGCGAAACGCGTAATACCACGCTCATGGGATAGTCCAGAGAGCAAAGTAAGGTGACGAGCTTTCCGCTGGTTCCAGCTTGCAATTGCGATAATCTGGGCAGCAGTTCCGCGGAGTGCGAGACGAGGAGCGGTCAGTGTCCCTGCGAGCCTTTGTTCACCGGTCGTGACTGCTCCTCCTGCATCGAGGGCTACGGGAACGTGACTGCAGGTTGCCGGGAATGCGACTGCGACGTGGGTGCCCTCGACGAGCTCTGCGATCCCGTAACCGGCGAATGCAGGTGCGCGGACGGCGTCGTTGGCTTCCGGTGCGACCACTGCGACACCGACCATTACGGCCTGTCCCTGGGAGGCTGCAAAGGTGAGTGCGGTTCACGATCCCCCGTTAAGGACCTCGGGATATCGATGCCCGCGGAGAGGCGAGCCTCCTCCGCAGCTCGCCTAGGAAATATCCAGGAGATCTTTGAAATGCCGATGATCAATCGTACAACGAATTGCTCATAATTCACGAAGCTCTCTGTATAATTCGACCTGCTCGTGGATATTATGAAGTGGATTACGATGTGGGCAGTTATCTCCGAGCTGCGAAGGGATAGTTATTTTCATGCGTCGAGCCAACGATTAGGCTCGAAAGTAACTCCCGCGTTATGGGAATCGATGTTAGATTAAATTAATGGCAAAGTATGTATTGGGTTGTTCGGAAAGTCATTTCGTTTTTTGGGGAACATGAAAGACAGTTTTCGTATAATGAATAAATATTTTATTAAATTATATATATAGTATATGTATGTTTATTAGTTAATTAGTTAATTATATATATAGTTATATATATGTAATTATATATACATATATGATAAGTTCAGGTGGTTTTACTTAACGAAATTACTTTCCGAACAACCCAATAGTATTGAAAGAATAGGGTGATTTTCGAGAGAGGAAGATAATTGTAGTCTAACGTGATACTATAGGTACCAAAGTGCGCGAGATATCGTGCCTTTGGATAAAACATTTTTCCACGCGTATAGAAGGCATCCTCGTTTTCGCAAACAGCTGAACTGGGAAGTAAGCATAAATTGGGGAGAAATGGTTTTGCATGCTCGTAAGAATGTTTCGATCGGCTCGTGCCTGTGCATAATTTCCATAGTTGGAAAAATTGTATGTGGGTTAGGGAAGGTTGAGGAAGGCGGCGTTTTGCCCTGGCCAAGAATGGCGAAGCGCGAGGAGTAATGCGCGGCGCTTCGTCTTCTTCACCGTAAATCGAGGATGTTTATCTCCAAGCTCCTTTAAGTACGGTGCACTTGGACGGGAGTCGTGAATTCGGGATATTACTCGAGATTTACAAGCGGCAAATCTCCCTTCCTCCCTTCGTACCGCACTTCTGACTTGCACAAGCTGTTTAGCTTTGTTCTAATTTACGATGCAATTTGTCTCGCTGTTTCCGCCTTCCGTCGAAGGTAAGATTTGTTTCTCGAGAGGCTCGCACGTTGTTCCATCTCCGCGGCCCATTTTTTCGCCCTTTCTTCCAGCAAAATTGAGGGGCGGAAGAAACGGTGGACTGCTTTTCAGCTCTACTCGGCTTTAAATTGCCAACTGGGCCTTCTACGCGACGAGAGCCGTAAATTTATGCCACTCAGCATCCGCTTCTTCGTGGAATTCCTATTTCCTCGTACTTTGCAACCTTTGCTCGACTCATTTACAAGGCGATTTGCAGTTTCCTTTGTACGCAAAGCTGAGAGTAACGAATCGACTTCTGGCTTCTTAACGCGCGAAAGACTCGTGCAAGGCCATCGTAGATCGCGCTTCAATGTCACTGCAAGAATTCTTACGATTTTTCTATCTTTTATCCAAAATACACACAGATCACAAACTGAAATGCGCGAATAACAATTATACGGTATATAGACGAAATGTGGAATACAAATCGACACTCGCTTGTGGTACGAAATTACGATTCATACTTCACCATTATCGTGTAGCGAGGAAAATAGAAAAATCATCCTAAATCATCCAAAATCATCGCATAAAAGATATAATCGTCGACTTGCCTGTAGCGAAAACGCGAATCTGTTCAAATGAATCTGTCTCTCTCGAAAGTGCGATCGCGATGTGTTATAAAACGGCGCGCTTGAAATACCCGAGAGCGGAGAACACGGTGAAGGAATCGCGCGGCGTGCTCGATATCATCCACCAGGGGCGAAGAAAACGAGGCAAAACGATCTTATAAGTCTCCCCGCAAAACCCAGATTGGCCTAGAACACGGTGCATTGTGGCGGCACCTTTAAGATCGCGGCAGCTGCTAGATTCCACGCGGACGTTTAAGATCCGGCTGGTAGATCAGCTACCACAAAGAATCCCATAAATCGCAATCATTCACCGCCGGCGGAATGCTCGAGAAAACTGGCCTAACCTTTGAAGAAACGAGAGATTTGAATACCCTCCTGGCTGGCTGCGATCGAATCGCCTTCCTCAAGCCTTTCCAGCCCGATGATGCCATTTGGCATCATCCGTGTAATCTGCTTCTACCAATCGTGCACCTCTTTATTGTTTTCCTCCAACATTCAATTTTCTCAGTAAACAATAATCTGACTGGAAAGGATCAAATATGATTTTGTGATTTGTAGTAAAATATTGGGCTTTTAAAAGTCTTGAGTTGTAGATAGAAATCCTGTATAATTTCCTTTTCCTGCGAAATTTCTCCTTTTAAGATTCGGAGGTTCTTCTCCATCGAACTCGATGAAAACTTTTCTGAAAATAGTGCAAAATAACGTTTTCTAAAGCCCGACAAAATTCCTTTTTTCAAAGACCTTTTACTACATGCTTCTTCTACGTGAGATACGAAGCTGATACGCTTTGCCTTTTAAATCGCATAGCCACTACTTTAACCCTATATATATATATATATACAATTCCCAGTGACTTTCGAGGAACGCTCCATTTATACGTCTGCCTCGGGTCTCCAGGTGTACTTCCGAGATAAATGGATAGTTGTAAATCAAAAAGCCACTTTACGATCCTTCTTTATTCGAGCGTCCCTATTTCGCCTTCTTTACAAGGCAAAATCGCGGCAGACGTGAGAGCACGGTAAGGCTGGAGGAGAGATTCCACGAGAAATCTGGGTTATGGGGGGTTAAGACGCACGATCATAGCGGTCGAGGTGGGAAAGAAAGGAAGGAGAAGAACCGCTGGCCCGAGGCATTCGTGATCCCTTCATAATCGCCGACAGGCGAGGATCGTGCCACTTGCGTAATCCACGAACGTTCGCGCCTCGGAGATCCCGTTAGCCAAGATCAATCGGCCCACACCCGTCACAAATGCGAGAGGAGCGCGCTTGGTCCGCTGCGTTTGCACCTTCCGGATACCTGATTTACGAGCGCCAACCTCTGTTCGTTCCTTCCTCCGATTTCTGTCATCGGCCGCAGAGCGTTGTTTGCCCGCTCTTTTTGCGGATGCAGAAGTAATCGAGCGTTAAATGACCCTAGGAAGCACCGATTTATCATTGAAAGCCGATGTGGGACGAGTGCTACTTGCGGTTAGAGCGATGAAAGGCACCGGGTGATGAATGTCCGCTTTCTTGATTTTCAGCATCGATCTTTGAAATTATTTAGTGGCATCGAGTATGGCGACGTAATCGTTTTGATCGATCTAGAAGTAAGGAAGTAGTACTTTTGGATCGTGAATTTAGATTAGTAGTGTTTTTTCTTTTTTTTTTTTTACGAAAATCAGCGTCGTCCGCGACAGGGTATTGCCCGATATTTTTTGTTACTTATTTGAGGTGTGTCTAGGACAAAAAAGATGTATCTTACCTCATTATTTTTAAATTGTTCTAAATTGTTATTTTTAAATTTTAATGTTATTTCAAATTGTTATATCATTTTTAAAAATGTTCAGAGAGTATTCGTTAGATGTACAAATTCATTCGTTGTTTTTATGTTAAATCAAACACAACTCTGTTATAAAGTTACTATATTTCTCCTGCATGTTCGATTATTCAAAGGATATATGTCATCGAAAACAATGACCATCATCGCGAGGATTTTTTTGACGCATCTCTATCGTTCTCCCAATTTCTCTTTCTTTCTCACTCGCTGTCAATATAACGTAAAAAAGTGCGATCGATTAAGAAACCATATTCTTCTCAATATTAAAAGTGTCATCGAGAACGAATTCACGATTAAGGATTTAAGATTATAAAGAAAGGAGGATTGAAGTATGTTCAAAGTATCGGCATCCAGACTAATCATCGATCGTACAGACTTCATCCATTTTCGTTATAATCCTAACTGACGATCCACGATCGAGTAATTGGGTCACCAACGTTCAATATCGCGCAGCGTCTTTCCACTCAGGAGGTTTTACATAAGCTTACGAGTATCTAAATTCGTCGCTTATGGCCAAGTCCGTGTATCCCCGATTTTATGCGAGCTCTTACACGTCGTACACCCGCGGTTACGGCCGTATCCTCCAGGACCTCTTATTGGCACGGACTATTCAACGCGCGCAACGTCTCTCCACCGCTCGCGGCCTATAAACATGCCCCGTGGCACTTTACTATCTTCGACCTGCCGTTAATAATATTCATATATTACGGCGAAAAGTGTTTGAAATCGAAGATAAGGAACCGAACGTTTATCATGCCTCGTCTCGGTCTGCGTGTCGATAATCTACCCCTTAATCTCGGTGCTTTTCAGTGTATATCTCAAAGCAAGACTTGCCTGGGTCGTTCCACGTACAATTTTCAAGATCGATACGAGCAGCACCGTTACGCATAAAGCGCATAAAGAACTCTCCGGGGAAGGATGATTTATGTAGATCAAAAAACTGCTCGAAATTGCTAAATGCTGTTCTCAAATTTATTCCACGACATTTAACCGATTTTAATTGTATTCCGACATCGTATAATTCATCGAGGCTATATTTGCGGCCGCTGCAATTCTTCCGCGTCTTCTTGCCTCGATATCGGCCTGGAGAAAAGCGGCTGGCGCACGTTGGATCGGTTGCACCCTGCGCGGGGTTAAGAAAGAACGAATATTTATTAGAAGGAAGGAGTCGCGGTGGATGAAGGAGTAATCGAGTGCGCGTATATCATAAGCGTTCCGAGATACGTGGACGGACACCCGTAAGATATGGCGCACCATGCGCGAGGTTCTAGTTTGCCTTAGTCCGTTCCGCCCGTCGGAGATGTTAATTAACTTCCTCGGAGGACTTTCTTCTTTCTTGCCATCGAATGATACGCATGGCTTAACGTCCCGCAACTCACCAACGGGCCTCTTGTGCTCGTGCCGGCCGACAAAGTGGCCCGATCCTTCCACCCACGCGGCCCCCGCGACGATCGATTTTCATTTAGCTCGCCAGATCGCGGCTCTTTTCATCCGAGGCTTTCAATTAACCGCGCTGAAGCAATTTTCATAAATCAGGATTCCTCCTTGGCCGCGGCGATATCGGAGACGTGGCTGCGTTAGAGCAGGACGCAGGTGGAAAGTTCCGGCCTGAGATATTGCAGTGGTACACGATTGGACGATTAAGTGGACGCACGGAGTGAAAATAGGCTACAAAGGGGAAATTATGCGAAGTTCGGAATTTTTTAGAATTCGAGCTTGAGGAAATGTGATACGTGATATACGATGAACGTCGCATCGTCGAAAAATACTTAAAACAATTTTAAATATCGAGGAAAAATTCATTGTACGTCCATTAGCATAAGTGGACTGGTAAATTTCAGGTTTAATATTTTTATGCACCTTCATCGAGAATGATCAACGCGATGAACATTTCTTTATACAAGATGAAGATTTTTTTATTCGTTGAATATTTATAGACAAGGAGTTATTATTATTATAGTTGTCTTATTATAAAAGAAAAATGATCGTGTATCTTTACCAGTTTATATATGCATTTTTACATCGAACTTTGAGGAAACTTTTAAATCGTCAATGGTACGTCGTTACGGATTTCTGCCAGACGTCGCTCGCAGAGGCACGCCTCGCCACAGGACCCGCGTGGATTTAATATTTACGCCAAAGCCGAGTGAAAATCTTGTAAAATGCGTGTCGTCGCCTTGTACACGGCCTGGCACACACGCGAGGAGTTTACCTTCCCGACTGTGGAGGCCAGGTGTAAAGCCACCTCGTCGCTGCAGGATGCCCGTCGAGCGTAAATTAACGCCTCAGAATGTCGTGCAAGGTGATTATGCTCAGCAGCACTGCCGCGAATTGTAACTACCGAAACGATTAATATTACCATCGTTTCTTCCTGAAACCAGCTATTTTTTATTCATTTATAACCAGCAACCCATCAAGTTTCTCCACGAAAAGTCTGTGCATCCATCAAAAATCAAATCCAAGATACAAAATACACGCTACGCTCCACAAATCGGAGAATTATCCGCTCTCCTCCAAATACGTACGAAAGAACTTTCGAAGTTTTTCGCAAAAATGCTTTCTGAAGCAGGAAGGAATCCGGACGCTTATGAAATCCTTCCGTTCGTCGAAACGTTTCTGCGCCAGAGAAAGATGATCGTAAGATTAAAGGAGGAAGCTCCAAGCGCCGATATTTGATAGCCAAGGACTGAATTAAGCGGTCCGCCTATCGACAGAGGCGTCGTTTGTAAATGAAAATATGAAATACACGCCTAGATAAGTCGGTCGACTTCGTTTCCCTTTGGCGCGATTCGATCCCATTCGCGGTATCTAAAGACGGCTTAGGGGAGCAGCTTAGTCGGCATAATTAACACGGTCAGACACGTCTGAGGCGCCGTACGCGATACGATAATCGTCCCGCTTTAATAAGCTCGTATTTTCCTCGAGGGAGCGCCGTTTCCCTCAGGATTTCTGAGCAGCCACAGTTCTGTAGTCGCGACTGGAGAACCCGAGGGACGGACGAAAATTTTCCCGGAAATTGCTCGTAAAAGCTCCGCCCGATGACTGGCTTAATTAACAGGTTACGAGTTGTTCACGTGTTTATGCCTGATAACGAAACCTGCCCGGCAGTCCTTTTATGCATTTACGCGTGTTATTTCATACCCGCGTTTATCATGTAAAATACGATGGAACGTTGGGGAGAAAAGTAAATGGTCCGCGGGTATGATATAGATTTTGCGGATTGCAATGTGCGTAACAGCAATGATTTTTGCCATGGATCGTGGAGGACGAGATGAAGGTCGCTTTATATAAAAAATGATAACAGCGCAAGAGTTTCTTTTTGGTCTTATTGTACATTTTTTTTTATAAAGTTTGTTGGAAGTGGAGTTATAAATAATATTAATGATTAAAAAATTAAAGTGAAAGAATAGTTAATAATTAAATCAGGGAAGTGGAGTTATAAATATAATTAATAATCCACGTCCATGTTCTGAAGTAATTGTCCTAGCAGTTGCTGTATAATGATTTGAAGCGTATGGTTCCTGCTCATGCCTAAACAAGTATGAATCTTTATTGCAACTTTCGTTCAATAACCGTCAGAATTAAATTATCAACTCAAAAATTCAAACCAAAATAAATCCAATACCTCAATTCGATGGTAATGTTTTATTACAACGTGCAAAGAAGTTGCACAGAGTATCGATGTATCGATCGATCTACGCATCAGTGTATCGATTTTTCTTCGACACCTTCCAGCAATTCGACGAACGCATGGCATATTTGAGAATCCCTTCCTCTGGAGTGCACCGAAATAGAAGTTACCGCGCAGGCTGCGAGATGCAATTAGCACCGTGGTCTTAATCGGGAGGCGCTCTGAAACGAACAAACTTGTGTTTCCCTTTGGAAACGGGAAGGTCGCGAAAAAGAGAGAATTGGGCGTGCCTCGAAACACGAGTCAACGATTTGCAGTAACTTCGCTAGCCATTGTGCCATTAGCACTCTCCCCTTTAGCACAGAAGGTCGCCAACCATTGAACGACTGACCTTTCGCTGACAAATAGCCCTTCAGGGTTCTTCGAAGAGTTTCACCCTAGCACTTATCTTCAGCGCTTTGAATAGGAAAAGCTGGTAAATAATATTAACTAATCGGGATACTAAATATGTAAAACACTTTTTATCGACACTTCCCAAGCTTATGCGTTTTGCATACTTTAACATTAACGACCTGTGTCCTTTTAACATTTAAAGCTACGCAAGTTATCCATCCAAGTAATTATAAAATACGAGAAATGAACATGACTTTTATAAGATATTGATTTTTTTTTACATTGACTTTTTGAATAAAACATGAATTTATAAAACAACGTGCACGACGTATACGGAAATTGTATTTCGAAGACGCTGCATTGATATTTGAAAACTCTTCGATATTTGAGATTTTCGTATTATGACGGCCTGTAATTTTTGTTGCACGTTTGTGCACGATAAACGCTGCGCTCATGCCGACATCGCATTTCTCTCGTAATAGCCGTAAAGGCCGTAGGATTTTCTCCCCCGTTGTTTCCACGGTGTAGGCCATAGAACTCTGGTATTCCAGTCGTTGGCCAGGTTAGCCTCGTAAAGCGTTGAGGTATCACCGACTACCGGCAGTTCCGCAAGGGGAGCGCACGGTTGCACAGGTTTTGCACTCCAAATTCATCCCTTTGCACTTCAAATTCATCTTTCTACAAATCAAATATACCCCTTTGCAAATAAAATTGATTTTCTCATCGATCAAATTCACTCTCTTGGAAATCGAATTTTTTTTTTTTGATCAAAGAAGTGTTCTAAAAAATTCAAATCCGTATGAAATATATCTCCAAGGAATATTTTAACTAATTCTTTAAACGATTACCACTTGGTTAATATGAGTAATCGTGCTGTTGCAATTAACACTTTTACATATCGCAATAATTATTTTACGAATATATACTTAAAATTACCCTGCTTAAGAGCAGCGTATATTTATATACATATATATATATAAATATTTTTCACGATAAACAAGCATTTGACGTTGTTTTATGTTATTTCATATTGTTATTTATATCTTTTCGTTCTCGATGGACTTGTGAATCGTAAAAATGTGAATTCGAAGTGCAATAGGGTGAATTTGGAGTGCAAAACCAGTATCTTCACTTGCGCTGGATGCATACCGGTGGCAACTTAATACGCGTACCCGGGGCGGATAACGCGGGCGCATCATCCACGGATGATGATCGAATGGCAGCCGTGAAATATAACGCGGCAAACACGTCCTGGAACCTCCTTCATGGTGAATATATTTAGATGCACTGTTATGTATCTTAAGTAGCGCTGTACCTTTGAATATCGGATTTCCCCGATATCGGATCTCTCGATGAATATATTTAGAAGCGCGATTATATACCTTAAACGTGGTTGGGGCTCTGAATGTCGGATCTCGATCCGTCTAATCTTTCGATAAATGCAGTTGGAAACGCGGCTCGATATCCTGTTGGTATGTTATGAATTGTATATCAGATTGCGGTATCCTTTTATAGAGCGGCTCAGGAAACTCGTTGGACACTTGGGCTAACGTCTTATATGCGTATCCAATTCTAGTTTATCGGAGCATCCGATAAATATAACACTTACATACGCCGTTACATACTTTCAGTGGTAACTTTTCAAGCTTAACGCATGAAATTCGATCTTTATGCTTTTTAGAGTAAATTTCCTTAAGTAATGAAGGTTTCTGTACAACTTTCTTGTGTGGGTGAAGTTTAAAATCACCCTGGAATTGATTAAATTAACGAAGAACATGAGGTGACTGATCGAGTATCCAATTTTGCAACTCGCGCCTCTTGTCAATCGAACAACAGCACCTCTACAATCTGCATTAGACAAATGTTTCGAATCCATCGAGGAGAACGAGGGCAATCTCGTTTATTATACCGAGTAAATCCCTTCTACGCGATTCGGCTAGGATCGATGAACCCGCGATTACAGTAAACCAACTTCTATCCCCGTCCCGCAATAAAGTGTGCGCTCGGAATACGAATCCTTCCACGGATTCGCAAAAGGTTGCGCCATAATTTTCCGCGAGCATCGACACGCATGCGCGCCCATCGTAAATACTTGTTACCCCGCGAAGTTCATCGTAGATTCAGTGGCAGAATGTACCCTCGAACGGCCCGGCGCGCCTCGCCGGGCCCGATGCAATATTTTAAAATACCTCCGTAAATTACGCAGCCAGTATACCCTGACACGCTCCGTGAAGACGATCCAGTAAGGTGGAAACGTCTTTGGGTCCTGTTAGCGCGAATAATCCGGACTTCCTCGAGCCCCTTTGGATCGAGAGTTTACAGGCTCGTAGGAGCATAGATTCGACGCATCCTGGAGAGCTACACGCACCGCTGTTCGGATCATACACGAGCTCATAGCCGATCGGTCGTATTTGCGGAAGGAGCCTGGTAAAGCTCATCTCTCTCCGAGAAATACGATACGGGGCCCGAGCGCAACGAGGATTATTACCGCGAAAGTTTCTCAGGACAGAATTGATTTTCTCTCAATTTCGAAGCGAGCCATTCGCTCCTTGGCCACATTTGCGGTGAATCCGCTGGATTTTAGTTCCACGGAAATGTACGATACGGGATCCAAGAGCTAAGGGGGATTACCTGGAAAGACTCTCAGGGTAGAGTTGATTTCCATCGCGGCTCGAAGCGAACCGTTGGTCACATTGACACATTTACAGTGGGCCGTGTGAGTTTAACTTTGGCTTATACACTTGGTACGGGATTAGTACGGGGTGTGGATAGTATGTTAGGCTTTGAAGTCGAAGTACCTGCGATGCGTTGGTCACGTTCGTGAAAGTGATTTAGCGCGTCACACTGGCATCGAAAAATAAGGTGCGCGTTGTAAGTAATAACGGTATTTTGCTTACTGTATATCTGGATTGTATGTAAACTGAAAAAAGGAGGTACTTTCAATGTATTCCATAACGTCTGGAATGAATAAACGTTGGTAGATATTTAAATCAAGAAATACCATTGGAAGGACTAAAAGATCGACGCCAAATCAATAGAAATATAATATAAATAACGAGAAAAAGTAATTTCGTTCAAAACTTTTACGTATCTCCCGAAAAACATAAAATCCATAACACTTGACCATTTTTCCCATTCCTCTCGAAGGAAACAGACATGACCGCCCAATTTCTTTTTCTTCAGTTTTATACTTCAATTTCGACCTTCCTCCATTTAATACAGTAACAACATCCTGCACGTGAAGCGAACACTTCTCACACATCAGAGAATAGATCTTTCCCAACGAAAATTTTTATTAGAAAATAAATCGATTACCCTCCCACTTATAGGGCACTGGGTGGCGATCCTTTGAATTCCCTCGAACGCGTAATCCCGAGGAAAAGAAAGCGAGAAAAGTGGATCCTCGTGGATCTCGACCTTTCCATCCGGACGGCCCGATCTCCCAGGGCGAGTTGCAGTCCGCCCACGTGTGTGTCGCGGTATCGCGGCCAGGGATCTGCGTAAATAGATGTAGATGCACGTCCGCGGATAGCAGCAGCGAAAATAAAGAGGACGGCTTTACAGCCGAACCGGGAGAGGCTGAGGGATCGCGCCACTCGTTAGATCGAAATGTCCTCGCGATTCGAGGCGGAAAACTAGCCCAGGACTTCCCTCCCGCTCGGCGAAACGAGGCCTGGACTCGGCATTCGCAGACCGTGTCGATCCCAGATAAACACGATCCGGTCTGATAAGGAAGGACGGACCTTCCAACCCGGACGGTCCACCGGCTTTTATCCCTGGAAATTGATCTTCTCCCAAGCGACTTGTATGAGAGTTAAGAAACCGAGTGGAATGCGAGGTTTGCATAAATGACGGATAACCGGCGAGGAACCCTTGTGGAAGAGGAACGTCTCGGTGGTAGGAGCGGTAGTGAAACACCGAAGACGCCTCTGGAAAAGTTAATATGGTAAGGATAGTGAGATTCGATAAGCGACTGTAACTATGTGATATATATATATATATATATATATATAGTAGCTCTGGTGATTCGGAAGCCACCTTGAACAGTATGTCCTAGATCAAATAATCTTAGCAGTCGGTGCCGAAAAATGAATTTAAAAAAGAAAAAGCGACTGTAAACGGTCGAAATAGAAAGCGAAAGTGAAAGTCTACTAAGAAAGTAAGGATAGGAGGATTGAAGGTGGAGAATACGTAGGAGAGTGAATGTGAAATAAACTAGGATTACTTTGTAATTAATATATTATTGAAAGACAGGAAAGCAGAAATGTAATTTCAAAGTACACCCACGCCTTATCTCTTCGACTTATCAACAAAACGACTTTCTCACTGCCATGAATTTCGAGAATTTTGATAGTGAGAAGAGGTCGCGAAAGGGGACGGTTTAACCCTTTGAGTGGTACCAGCGTTAAGACCGTGAATGAGTCACGCCTCAAGGGCAAGCGGCCTTCCTCGAGATCCCTCGATCATTTCGAAGGCGCATTTTCGGGAGGAGCCATGCCTAAAACCGTCGGTGAGTCATTTCTCAGAGGGCACAACGAGGCCTCGTCGATCCGTCGATCATTCAGGACACGCATTTGCCGTAGGAAGCATGCCTAAAATCGTCAGTGAGTCATTTCTCAGGCGGCAACGAGCAACGAGGGGACGTGCCTCCATTCTCGAAGGCCTTATCGATCGTACCGCACGATAAAACGTCATTCCCCTTTTAAATCGCCGCGGATATATACGAAGTGCCGACGATGTCGGGCCACGATAAGCCCCTGTATAAGGACCTTCACGGCCAGTGACACGCGGCGACATTTCGTGGGCTCTTCTTGCTCCCGCCTTCTTCCTCCTCTTCTTCCTACGGTTTCCTCCGGCTCGCGGTTTAGGGCCTCTCACTCTTGTTTCAGCGCAAAAACCCGGCGTAAACCGAGGAATGCCGTTTCGTGGCATCCGCGGGGACATAGATTTTCGATGGCCACGGCTGTATCTCTTGGGAGAAAATGAGGGTTGATGAGGCTTCGAAGGGACGCGTTCGAGGAGAAGCTTTTTGAAATATAGCGAGGTGGAGCTGGTGACGTCGGAGGTGTCCGCTTGGTGGTCGAATTTATTTTAAAAGCCCTCGAGGCTCGCAGAGACATCGATTTTGGACAGACATATTATTCCTGGCTATCTTGCTGGTTGTTGTATATATATGTCAGATAAATGACCCTAGCAAGCGTGCTGTTGATGATTTGTGATTATTATCGCTGTATCTACTGGAAGAAGGTGAAGGTTGAGGATTTGAAGAAACGTGTCTGAGGAGAAAGCCCTTAAAATATATTGAACTAGAGTGCACGATGTCGAAGAGGTCAGCTTGGTAAGAATTTGTTTTGGAAGGTGTTAATCCTCGCGATGATTAACGCGCAGGGTTCGTGGAGTATTTAAAAGAGAGAGCGATTGGTATTTTTTCATCGTTAAAACGATCGAGACACGTTCGAAACTCAGCAATGCGAGATGGCAGACAGGAATTGACTTTACAAGCTCGAGCGTGAGATATTTAACTTTATCCCGCCTATTAAAATCTGCAGGCATATAAAGCGTGTGAATATAAATTACACTGACAAGGTTGTCCTTAAATGAAAATGTCCGAATTAACACGCGTTACGTGTATACATTAAGAAGATGTAAAGGCGTACACTGTTCTTGTATCTTTTTACACCCTCGTTTATCCAAGAACCGCGATACTCGGGAATTTTCTCCTTCGCCGCTCTTCTGTTTATACGACAATGATAATTCACGATGACAGTTTCCAGTTTAGATTTCGCGTTCGGATCGTAAAGTAACAAGATCGTGAACGTCCGCTGTTTCTCGTCCGTCCGCTCTACGGTGGCGAGCGCGGTCTAGGATGTGCTACGGTACTTGTGAAACTTCCCTACAACGACAGCGGCTGTTTCCAAGTCGTTCCTGACAAAGTATCCGAGATGTATGGTCCGAACGCCACGATGGATGGCGGCTTAAAAGCAGATTATGCGCGATTATGAACGATTATCGATGCAAGGAGTATAATAATCGAAACGCTCGCTCTCGATCCTATCCACGGTGCTTATTGCAAAACTCAACTCCTCCCAATTTCACGCTGTAGATTCGACAAACGATATCGCGATTTGTAAAGTACGCTATACACTTTGAAAATTACGAGCCAAATAGCGAGGCGATTCGCGTACTTCGTAAGAACCGCGGTATTCCAATTTCTCAATTGTGTTAAATTATCTTGACACGGTGAAAAATATTAGATATGTACTCGGCTCGGATTTGCACTGGAATTCGAAAGGTCATCGATATCAAATTTAATTGAAGCCTTGCCATAGCATTCGAGCATGCTCCGCTCTAATTACCGCGTGTTTCTCATTTTACAGCTAGATTAAGTAACTCCGCGTTAGACGAATCAAAGTCTTTTCAATCCTCAGCTCGACTTGCGGCGAGAAACTGCATAACAGTGCGCGATTTTGCGCCAAATCGCAAAAACTCTCCACCAAAAGTCCTACTCTCCTTCGCGAGCTAATCGTCTAAAGAACGTTTTTTCTCAATACAGTTAAGAAACCTGACGTTAAACGAATCCCAATTATCCCAAACCACTTTCGAGCTGCGTTCGAAAAATACGAAACAGGGCGCGATTTGCACCAAACCACGGAAAGTCATTGGTATCGGGTTTAATTGGTGTTCCTCGATCGCTTCCCCGGCCGGTACGTCCTCCTCTGCGAGGTGGCTTTCTCCGGCGGGTTCTCTAGCGAGCACGTACACTCGCTAATGATGCAATCGGCCCATCAGATACCCCGACCGGCTGCCTTCCTCCTCCTGCTCCTTATTTCCTCGCTGCTCGCTCCTTAACTCCTTATATACCCACCTGACCGTACGAGTCTGACCGTCCAGTGCGCGTGGGCTGGACCTATAACGGGTGTGCCTTTATCCTCGCCCTCTCCATGTCCGCCACGACACTTCTCTCTCTTGTTAGATGGAAAGCTCCGCGGCCAGCGCACACCGCCAATGGACACTTGTCAAGGAAAATCAGTCGAGATGCGAATTCTTCAATGAATAGCGCGAGGTGTTCTTCGATCGATGATCCGGGCAGAGGGTATATTCTTTGTGATACGCAGAGACGAGAGGTTGTGATCGAAGGTTGGAACAGGTTGCGGGAGAAAGGACGATGGGCCGATCGACTGGTAAAGAGAGTCGAGGAGAGGACGTTGAAGTGGTCCGGGACACCCTGTGGAGGGAGTAGTATCTCAACACCTGGCCGTAGCATGTCCAGGATTCCTGGTAAAGAACTGAGCCCCGGCCAGTCGCTAATGTATCGCTTGGCGTCGGCCGATCGCGAGATTTCATTCATGAAACCCAGGAGACTCCTGTAAATGATTAGAAAAGGAGAGGCAGATCATCGAAATGCAGGAAATTCTTGTCCCTGCGCTCACGTAACGTATAGCGCTGTGAGGTAATTAAACTTATGGGAGCCCTCGGGGCGCAGGGATACGGAGCGCGTTGGATCGTAACTAATATAGATTTTTGCCCCTCATTAATGCATCGTTCACGCCTCCGATTCTTATTTCGCCTCTCGTTTATCTCCGGGTTTATTCGCATTTCCGCGTAGGAGTAGACACGGGCCTACGATGGCGAAGGGGCGATTAAATCTTGGTCATCGTTGATCCTCGATCGTTTTGCGGGAAGGTCGTAAACCGAAAGATATCCTCTCCGATAGAAGAAATCCCCGTGAGGCTTTTACGAGATCATTTTATATACAATGTTCCTCTGGATTTTCCTGGCAACCTTTTTCGAATCGCCTTCCCTCCGCGTCGTATAGTTAATGTATCCAGTCGAATATTACCGTGCATAAATGTAAAGTTCGCGCTTGTAGAGGGAAGTGCGCAGTGCCAAAGTTGTTTTCAGGGCGGAATAAAAGAAATTTCTCGGTACACCCTTGAATCCGGGGATGGTTGAAATACTCTTCTATTAATCTATCCATGGATTTTTATCATAGCTTTAATTCTATTGATTCTCCACTACGATTGTGGTACACGTGTAATCTGTAATATCGAATTAAAACTATGATAAAAATCCATGGATAGATTAATACAAGATATATACACTCATATCACTGATATATCACAGATATATTAATCTATTAATATAATTTCTTAGTTTCTCGAGTTTAATCGGGGATTTAAAATCGCAAATTTGCAGAACCACGCGTAGATCTTAGCCTCCAACTCCGGGTATGTTCCCTTAAATCTCGAAAGATGAACTTACGGGTATAGGGAGCATTACGGAATCAAGATAAAGAATGTTGGCCTTGATCGCGGTCGAAGATAGGCGAGCAATTGCGATTGTGCCAAGGGCTAAGATCACCGTGCCTTCCCAAAGGCAGTGCTATATATCTCCTTTATCTCGATCTAGACGACGTTTACCCCGGTGCATCGTCTAGATTTCATCCAGTCGAGGTTCCACCTGGCGCGTTTCATCCGGGATTTCGATTAATGCCTCCGCCACGGGACTGATCGTCGCGCCATGGGGACGGATCGAATCTGGTATCGTCTTTTCGCGCTCTTTGTAAACGCGGGGCTACATTCTAGCGCGCGGTGGCCGCCTCGAGCAAACCAGGAATACATCGGCCATTCTTAATAGTCTCAGTGTTTCACGATTTTTCTCGTACCACGCAGAAATAGCTTGGAAGCTATGGACGACACGTCACACTGCGATCATTACTCTAGGCTATATTGACACTAGACCTGTCGGACTGGTAAGTAATTTCCTTGAGAAGTATTAGAACTTTGATACGGGGCAGTTTCTAAGATCTTCGACGATTTTGTTGCGATGTATGGATCGGTGTATTAATCCATTGGCATTTTTCGTTTGTCCTCCTTTTCTTTAAGGATGTATTTAGTGCGTCTAAATACGTCTCGAGAGTGGCTGGTAGATTATGCGTTGAGCCGCATGCAAGACAGCTATACAGCGCGAAAGACATTGTATTATCGAGGGATCGAGCATACCGAAGTGCTTATCGCAGAAATACCTGTCTAATCCCGACACTGGTCCAATAACGATCCGACAAAAACAACGCCATAATGCGCCATACGTTAGATACTTATGCCACGAAGATATCATTGTTTTGCACGCAGAGCGGTAAATTAACAGCCGCCAGGTGCCTTGCGCCTATAAAGCTGGCCATTGATCGCTACCTCGAAAAGAGAGAAGGGCCATAACGATTACACGTAAGAGAAACGAACCAACTTTGCATAGTGACAAAAGCGTTGATCCTGGAGGGACTGAATTATAACCGAGTACGTTAAAATCTCTGGATACCTGATCATCACGATTATCATGCCTAACATATTGAAACAGTATGGACTTATAGCAAAAGAACCAACCTTTCTTTTCATTTATACATTTCTCATCTTAGAAAAATAAACGATCTAAAAATGACCGAATTATTTCTAAATAGCCTCCATACACCCTTCGAAGATTATCAAACGGGCATTCGAGCATAAAAAGAATCGTGAAATTAAAATTTTTAACCAATGTCGATAGGCGTCGATAGGCGCTAATCTGAATGGCAACTGTTTATACCGCATTTTCCGCGAGGAATTTCGCGAGGACGTCCAAGAGCGGTCAGTGCGCGATAAGATCTTCGAATCACTCGCAGTTGCCATTAACCGCCCGATTATCGCGCCGAACGGATCGTGGTTGTCCGTCGCAGATACCGACGCCTAGGCGTAGCGCGACGCGCACGATCCTTACGGATGAAAATGCGCTCCCCGTCCCATCCTCCCATTAGCAATTAGTTAACCGAGGATTAAAACTCCATTAAGGCCTTATCTGCCCCCTGAGTGGCCCCATCGGCCATCCCTCGGGGAAGTATAGAGATCTCGCCGGTGTTTGATACCTCGGCGGAATGCGAAATACGGTGAATAAATTAACGCGCAAATGGACGCGCGGGATTTCGTTCCGCAGGACTTCTGGCTGCCTCGCTTTGTCGATCCTTTTTTTTTGCCTCGGTGTTTCATATCCTCGGAGAAATGCGCCGAGAGTAATGAGGGAATGCTGATAAATACCTGGTGATATACGTGCGTGATGGAGGGACTCGTTAAAGAGTCGTTGGGTATGATGGGGTACTGTATCGAAGGTATTTGAGAAAGATGAGCGCGTTGAAAAGTGAGATCGTTGCGTAAAGCGGAAAGGGTCGTTCGTTGTTTCGATGTAATTGGTCATGGCGAATGTTCTGAAAAAAAGATATACAAAAAATATCTCGTGGATATTTTGCATTTTTTATGTTACTTTTGAGCGCCGTGTATCTTGGCAAAAGTGTCCAATATCTTCAACCTCGACTATATTAACTTAGAATTGGTCGGTCACACTGTCGTTACAGAACGTAACCTGAAAGTGCGCAGAGTGCAATTAAATACATTCCCCTCAAATTGTACTTTCAAAGCAGGGATAACAAAAACCAATGTATCCCACAGGAAGATCAAACGGCTAATCTATGATCACATTCGTCATGATTCAGGATCACGATCATTCGTAATCACAACTCGCCTAAGGCTCGTAGCGACAGGCCCTCCTGTCAACGCGGCACAACCTGAAGTTCGCGCCGCAACGACTCGATTGTCAAACAACTCACCCCTCAATTCACTCCCAGCATAAACCGCTATTCCCTTTCGAAATCAATATTTCCTTCTGAAAACAGAGTACAGCCTTGATAACACGTAGCGCAGAATAATAACGCGGCGGGCCAGCAAAGACGGCTGCCACACGGCGGAGTTCTCCTCGGTCATCTTTTAAATGGCGACCATTCCTCAGGCTCCTCGCGCCGCCAATCTTCGCTGGCGTGCGCATTTGCAGTGCGCATGCCCGCGCGCTTGTAACCGCCATGCCAGGCCTATTCTGGCACCCGCGGGTGGTCTCCCCGCGTGCCTCCAACTTGTAGCCGATCAATTCCCACGAGGCCCGTTAATTTCCATAAACCGAGGAGGACGCGAGCCGCCGTTACGCGCGTGCTCGCCTCCAATGCGCGAGCGGAACAGCGCCGCAGCTTCCTCCATCGGCCACTTTGTAAAACCTGGGTACGGATATATAGAGCGTGCCTTCTCGCGGACTCGAGCCGTTAAATATCCGCTTTGGCTTTATCCGAGATACGACGGGTCCATTCGTAACTCCTGCAGATGCCTTCTCCAGGGAGCTCATCTTGCGAGGTATCTACAAGGTGTCGGATAAGTCCCCGTGCGTTTTATCCCCTTCGCTGTTATGGACGGGAAACCTTCGTCCATAAGTTATTGTTATGACAGGAATGTATATAAGTATTTGGTTGCCTAATAAGGTTAGTTTCATCAAAATATCCTTAAAGATAAAAAAGTTACGGAGGTTCTTCGAAATGGAGGATTTGAATGGATGTCCGTGAATTCGAGTTTAGTCAAGCACTTGCCCACAAATGTTTAAAAACTATGTTGTCTTATACAGCCGCGAAGAATATAGCGAATATAGACGATTTATATAAAGCTCTGTAAAGACGGATCGACTATACCTATAATATTAATGACCATTATTGAAGACGAGCAATAACTAAATCTGAAGTTCAAGAGGAAGTGGCATATATATATATATATATAAAAGGCATACATATACTGTCTGAAGTTCTAGAGGAAGTTACATACATATGTATGAAAGGCGTACATATACTACTCAGGTGCAATAGCTACATATCGCATAGTACATATCGATGCTTCCAGATTGGAATGCCTCGCTCTCCAAGGCTTATGCATTGAAGCAGGCGGTTAAACAAATCATATCATTTAAACCCATAGGTGCTAGCAATCTAGCGAGTAGCGCTCTCCGCGCTGATCGCCGCAACAATCGAGGAAACGGTGGGTAAAGCGAGTCGGGATAAAACCGGGCCTCCGAGTTGGCGGGAAGCGGATGATATAATCTTAATGGAAATAAATACCCGCGAAACGTCGGTTCCCCAGGTAACACCCGACGGTATATCCAGCTGGTATATCCAGCTAAGTGCCTCGAAGCCGGTCGTTACTGCGCCCTAAGCCGCGGCACGTCTCGTTCATAATCGCGCGGAACGACTTAGAGCAGAACTGAGAGATTCCTAGTCCTGACGACGAAGCAGAGCGTTGTTGGCCACGTGGAGGCAGGAGTATCGGTTTACGATGGCCGCGAAAAATCTGGGCGCCCCTCCTCTCCTCCTCTGGCGATAACGTCGCACTGTTGTGCTTCGGATCCCACGCTAATAATCCTTTGATTGTCCTAAGTTGAAGCGCTTCGCGTGGTACTGAATACTTTCTCTGTAGATTCGAATTCGAATTTTAATTCTGGTCGTTGATAGATGTACTGAAGATTCTTCGCGGCTTATTTTTTCTTCTGCAGCTAACTATGACATTATTTGTGCTATTTTTTATATCTTCCGAGTCGTATTTGGTTAGAAGGTAGTCGAATGTTTAACCATATTGGAATTATTCAGAGCAAGAAGAGGAGGAATCGAGAATCTGATATACTTTATTTATTTAGTAGTGGGATCTAATCGTGGGATATATCGGATTGGCAAGACAGTAATTTCAATTTTCCAAAGTAAAATAAAACTCATATTTTTATACAAAGAATAAAGTTTAATAGACAATGTATTTTCCACTTTCCTCAATGACCTTCGTCCACCTTTCTAACAACTTCATAATCCCACGATCATAAAACCCGCGATTCTTAACGGCAAAAAACTAAAATCTCTATAAAAGTTTAAAAACCAAAAATCCTTTCTTGCCAACCCGATAATACTGTAAATTCTATATAGAAATATTTACAAACCTATATGCACAAATTATATATATTATATATAATCGATGTAAAGTTCATCCTTGGTTCTTCCAGCGGCTCTGGTCTTATTTTCTAGTAGCAACACGAGGCCTCTCGACTCGTCCCTTCCATCGAGGCGCGAATTTATGAAGCGCAGTCGGCCGAGTTAGTGCACGTGCATAGCCCCGAAGAAAATATTAATCTACGCGGTCCGATCGTTACTTTGTTCGCGGTGCACGAGGCTTGATTAAATACAAGCGAATCCTCGAGGGGCCCATCCGTTATGCGCCCTACCGTTTGCCCGGTGCATCGATAACAAATCGAATTAGTCTCTAAATCGATACCTTCCGCGCAGTGGTCGGTGCGCGATCTGTTACTCTGACTGGTCACTTTATCGTACAAGGGCCGTGCCGGTGTGGCTAATGAGAGATAAGTTTGATAGCGCCGCTGGTAGGCGACCGGCCGTGGCGAGGTTAATAATTCAACGCCCGCTGCGTTGGCCACCCCATTTTTTCTTCCTCTATTTGCTTTAGGAAATGAGATTTTATTCTCGGGGTTAGGAGCACCGTTGTCGGAATGTAACACCCACGTTTGGGCTAGCAATGAACGATCCTTGTGAAACTAAAGAAAAAATTCATAAATAATTTCAAAGTAAAAATATCGGTGCTAAAGGCGATGTAAAGTAACAAAGTACAGCATGAGGACGAATTCAAAAAATTCAAATTTAAACGGACAGCATAAAAATGTACAACTTCTTCTCGTTCAAGCATTCGAAATCACAAATGACAATCCTTAGACAGTATCGCTGGCTTATTTTCTGCTAATATTAAGAGCGATTTAGGGAACAACGAGTAGCGAGTTTTAAGGGCAGAAGAATTCAGTCGTACTTTATACAAACGCGAGCATGGCCAAGAGCGTACGCCCAGGATTATTCGCCGCACTAGCGCTCCAATTTCCATATCCTTAATTCGCCGATTTATAAGCACGGTGGTCCACTTAAGTTTATCGGGAACAGGAGTTTTTTCGTTTGTCCCTTTACGGTACAGTCGTTCCTACGAAAGTCGCCCGGTTCGACGCGCGTAACGAAGTTATCAAGATTACTCGTACCTTTCGAGGCCTCTATTACCCCTATCGAACGATAAACCCAAGCACCGCCGTGCCAGTACACGCTCGTATTTCATCCGGCGCCCCGATTTTTACCTCCAGCATTCTAGCCAAAGCGAAACGGTTCGTAAGCCGCAGTAAGGTCTCCCTTGTAATGGAAGAATGTCCATTCCATCCTGAAAAATTGACCTGTCCACCTTCGTAAATAGCTTTACTTTAATATATATCCTAGTTTTCAAGAAACGTGCCTGGTATTCATACAATGGAAATATGAATTTTATTAATGATCTTACATCGAGCAGATAATAACAATATATATCGACATTGTTATTATAAATATTAAATTATTCGCTACTGGTATATATTAATGTTTCGTATTTTAATGAATTGTCTGGAATTAACACCCACTTTGAAACCATGGAAGGCGCTTCGCGTCATGTTTTTCTAATTCGATAGCTCATTACGTGCAGGCCTCGATCTAGTCACGTCATTAATGTTATTTCGTACTTTATGTTCATCGGTGGAGTTCATTTCTAAGCTTAAGCTTCTTCCAGTTAATTAGTGAGTACCTGCGGTTTTCTTCAGGCACTTTTCAATATATTCTTTCAAGTCTAATCCCAATTTACAGTACGATTATGTAATTTGAATCGAAAAGGTGCCTAGACTAGGGACGAAACGTGTCTACCCAATCGTGATGACGAGATAAACGGATCTTGCAGCGTTTACTTGCCCGATAGAGCACCATAAAACCCTCGACGAGCTCCTTTTGTTGCCGTTGTATTTCTCTCGGTATTCGCATATCCGTAACGATCGGATACAGATACGACTCTTAAGCGCATTACAAGGTAGTGCATTATCTTTTCCCACCACCAAGAATCTCCGCTCTTAACCCGCGTTATGGGCTCCGCGAAGGTAAAGATCTCCGGTTCTCGCCACTATATCTGGATTTTCCCGGCGAGATGCCCGCAACCGAGAATTCCGCGATCGAAAATTTATCCTCCCCAGGCTCGGAGGCTGAGTACTTACAATCGCCTGGGTTAAACGCGAAAATCAAAATGGCCGACTATATAAATTAAGGGAATGCGCTGCGCGCGCACGTAGGTAGCTCAAGAAAGGAAATTCTACGAGCTTCGCGGATTCTTTAAACCGAGGAATTTCAGCGAGTGCAAGGTAGCTTTCGAAGTGGCGATACGAGTCTAAGCGAGAATGGCGGGATACCCTATATCTTGGGCGGTGCAAGGCGCTATCTCCAGATCGAACAAAACCAACCGCGAAACGCGGTATATACAGATTTAATCTCTTCCCGCGAATTCCAGGAACGATAATGAGCCGTGAAGTCTAACGCGGGCGATCCTTCGAGAGAAAATCGCGGATATCGCACGAGCGGGCGTTTGGCGATTTTTCACATCGGCCCACCCCATATCTCATCGGGCGCTTTCAGCGTTCCGAAGGAACTAACCTTGCGCAAAATGCGCTATCGTGGATTTTAATCTGTCTCCTTCACGAAAAAGCCCACGAGCAATAACGTATCTCGATCGATCGTTCGCTGAGGAAAGGGTATACGGCTGGTGGATATTTTCCTCAGCGGCGCGTTCCTGGCGTGCATGTAAATCAGGGATTCTCAACGAGGTCCACGTGGACTCCTTTGGGATCGATGGGATATTGATAAAATCGATGAGAAAACGTGTTATTCAATTTGATTTTAGTTTCAAACCAAGTGTAGTGACGAGAAATAGGGAAATGATGAAAAACAGCTTATCAACGAAAGACACATGAGAATATTATAGGATGAATATATCATATCAAAATGTGGTGTAAGATGGAAGATATATCCATGGAACACAACAGATGCGTGTCTTTCACTTTTAAATCCACCACTCAGCAACAGCAACTCGATTCGTGGCAAGATTTATGCGTAACGATATGTATAATAAAATTAAAGCTACGAAATTTCTGTCCAGGGGGTGCGAGTAGAAAAAAGGTTGAGAAACCCTGATATAAATCGTCGTTAACGCGCTCGCTGAGGTTTACAAGATTCGCCTTACATTGTTGCGCGCGGGTATTTCAAAAGGTCCGAAGAATGGCGCTGTGCCCTCCGTACCTACCTGCCATAGTGCCTTTAAGTTTCGCCGGTATGATTTATATGCCGGCTCATGCCGCACGATTTATGCCCGTACGCGATTTTACTATGCGCTCCCGGGACTCGTGCGGATCGAGCACGTTGTCGGTGTAATTTGCCCCGCGATACACGGTACATTGTTTTGGAGTACCCGATAATAACTCGGGAATTCTTAACTCCCTGCAACCAGAGTTACTTTCGCATTTCAACACTCTGCTCCTAGTTTGATCCCCCTTTCCGCGCGATATTAGCTCCTCAAAGGAAGTGAAAACAATATTGATGGAAATATGCATGACTTGAGGAGGGAAAAATAACCTTTTGAGTTACAGTGATTTAGTAGGCTGAAAGGAAATGAGAATTGATCTTGAGCAATGAGAATATATTACTTTGAAGTCAGCCTGAGCTGTAATGTGAGGTTTCTTGAATTCATACATTTTGAATAAAACACGGCGCGCGAGTGACGATGAAGGTGCTCTCTAATCTTATAATACTTAACTCGGTGCGATATATGATTTATGCACGACAACTCGCGACTGAAATTCAGAACGCTTCGACTGAATTTCAGGTGAGTACACAGAATTTGAAATCTCACAATGTCACTTAATAGAATTCGCTACGAATATACTACGTTATTCGTTTTTTGCAGACATTCTTTACGAAATACAGTACGTGGCCCGTTCGCGTATACTCAAACGATGAGCAAATAATTCGCCTTCGACGAAAGCGGATTGTCCGACGACTCTCTTGCCCACACCAAGGAATCTGCCTTTTCCGTCTCGCTAATCCCCTTTCGAGAAAATCAATTTATACGATAAGAATCGCGATGGGAGGAATGCAAGCCTTGGCTCAATCCCCTTATCGAAATACACCTGTAATCTAAGAAGGATTAATCGCCGACCTTGCGACGAGAAAGCGAGCAAATCGCGGCGATACGAAGGCCGAGGAAGGAAAGCCTGCCGTCGGATGTCTGGATAAAAATTTCTTCTGAATATAAATTAATGCTTATCCGCCCGTAGATTCTGATCGAGACTGACGTACAAGCTTGATTTCCATTCGGGCGCACTTCCAGCGTGCGTCGGCGTTGATGCTCGCAATGCGACAGAGACGCTCCCTGGCTCATTGGAGGAACACTTTTTCGCCGCGAAATAACACATCGCCTCGGACGTGTCGAACTTTTGCCGCCGCCCGTCCTTTATTTTTCGGCCCCCGAACTGCCGCCTGTGCCGCGCGGATGACGGATTGGACAACGTAAATGAGAGCACAGTGTATGCGTCTTTGATTGTGGGAAGTTGGACGGCTCACTTCATCCGCGAGCCTCGCGGAAGAACGATCGCTTCGTCCTGGAAAGCGTGGAACCGAAGCAGAAATAAGAGTAAACGATGATATATGGGGTGTTTAAAGAAGTGTATACACTCTTTCGCAGTTAGTAACCGCGAAAGACTTTTTATTCGTCCATTTTCTTGAGCTGTGATCGATCGGAATAATGATCGAAACAAGGCCAAGCTTTGAGGGTAGGGAACTTATATTTAATTCCTACCGGAAGACGGATAGCTGCAGCACGAAGAGAGTTTAAAAGACAAATTTCAAGAAGCTGACATTGAAGGACTTAGCAATCACGAAAATTGAATGTATCTTATTGTATTCCATTTGCGAATACACGTGAATATAGTAAGCGAATCGTATCGCGGATTTCAACGATGAATCACCAACCGTGATTCCGTCAAACAAGGTTACGTTGTTGCAATATCCGCGGTGCGAGTGTCAATGGCATCCCTCGTGAGCGGACGTTTGTCCAAACTCCTCCGCGAGGAGACATCCAATTACCGTTTTCTCGATCCCATTAAAAACCGGCCTAACGGACGCGCCATGGACACTGGGGGGGACGAAGGAATCGAAAAGGTGGCGTGCATCTGGATGTGCCGAGCGTGGAGAGAGCTGGACAGCGGAAAAACGTTATGGCGGACCGTTTCGCCTGATTTACCGCCGTGGAATATAATAATGCGAGTCAGAACGCCCACGCGGCAGCCGATGGCTAATTTACAGGGTGGTAACGTACCAGGGTTACTAGAAAATCATTCCGCCCACTTGGTCTGCGACAGCAAATCGCGGTGGGAGATTCGAAGTCGGTGTTAAGTTTCGATCAACGATCTCCGCACCTTTTTCTCATGAGTAAACCGATTACTGAAACTCTGCAGCGCGATTGGAGGATATATCGTACGCTTGCAAGTAGCTAAGTATGACAAGTGCTGAAACACGTGTATAATGATTTCTGGTAGCAAGGGCTAATACTTTCTTCTCGTAGTCGTCGAAAAGTGAAGTGACTCTTCTTATAAAAGGAACAAGCTTATGTATCATAATCGTAGCTGTGGTCTTGATGAGCAGTCAGGACTACTGTTCCTCAAGACCATGGCTACAGTTATAATACAATTTATCGATCAGGAGGAATAGAAGCATCGTACTTTAACAAGCTTGTGTGGTGTCAAAAAATAAAGCTTTGTTAAAATGACGAATCCTAGTGCGCAGACTGCATTTTTAATTAAATTTGTAACCTCCTGTTTCCTGCTTTCCGATCTCAATTTCCGGTCCTTTCTTCGTATTTTTCTCTCCGATTCGCGAAGGGACGTTGGAACGACGCCGAGTTAAAGTGCGGAGCCCGAGGAGAAAAGGGGCGACATACGATTGATGATAAATTCACTCTGGGACTCTCCTCGCCCGAGATGATTTAAAGGGGTACATGCCCGCTCGAATTTTATCTGCCAGTCCGATAAACCATTTCGATGCAAATAGGAGGCCCAGCAGCTGCGGGACGATTTATCGTAGCCTTTCGGGAGATTTGCGCGGCCGTGCGTTAATTACATTCCGATCGATCGTAGAGGGATCAACGTGGATCGCGATCGGTATTGGCGCTGGCCACGCGATCGATCGCCCCCTGAGTTTCGATTTCCCATTGTCTCCCATTGATTCTGTCGCGATCCTCGTCGATTTATTTGCAGATTATTTATTGGCAAGACACAATAATTTACGGATTATTCGCTGGTGTGCGACCCCGCGCGTTTCTTAGCAACATCGCGAATCTCTCTTTGAGATCTTACATCGCGTTTGATGTGGCACTCAGTGCTAAGGATGTCCTTGTTTCTATCTTTTGTCGTGGCGATGAAGAGGACGAATCTAAGGATTGGATGGAAGTTTTGAATGGAAAAAAATAACTTTAAGGATTCTCGTAGTGATCGATCTTTTCTAATCGACGCTTATTACCAGTTCCTAAATCAATACGGGCCGATAAGCGACGTGGTCTTTGTTAATTCAATCCTGGCCACGCGTGTAATCGACGATCGACGAAGCATGCGAGTTTAAGTGCCGGGAGAAATCATAAATGTTCCAGCGCTCACGCGACTCGTAATTGGTGATTAATTAACGACTAGCGAATAGATTAGTGATTTTAAGAGTATGTGGCGCGCCTTAATAATAAATTACGATCGATGGTTTATGCACCAGATTTTCTTTGGCTAGTGTTAACTCTCGATGAGAACAAATTTGAATCCCCCGCTTATTTGATTTTCCCCGTACGGTACTTCGAATGACGTTCGATCACTCCTCCTTTTGATCTGCCAAAAAGTCACGACCCTCTTTAACTTCTTAACGGCACTCGAGATACTGCAATTTATTGCTCTGAGAAGTAGTTAGTGTCCAATTGCCAACGTCGTAAATAACCTATAATAATTGTTAGCCATCAAAGTGCAGTGACATTAATAAAATATTAGACGACCAGTATAGTCTAAGACACTGGATTTTTCTTGGCTCGCGGTCGTCGATCGAATAAAAAATTTCTTTTCATAATCTACGAATATTACCATCCAAAATAAGTTTGAATAATCGCTAACGTGTAATCCAACATAATTCAAAAAAGAATTTTAGAATTACGGCACGGTAATGTAGAACACGGAGGCTCAAACTTCCTCATAGAAAATCAGAGATTCAAAACCCGCTTATAATTTATGAAAAATTTTCCATATCAAATATACATCATATTCTCGACCGATGGATTTCTGAACCGACCGCGTGATTCTCATGCAGTTCACGCTTATATAGACTACGTACAAAAAATCTTAATAGGTATTTCGAAAGATATTTTACATGATCTAACGCGCCGCTGTTAAATTATCATAAAACCAATATATAACCATGAATAATTTAAAAACAATCGAAGCCCAATATGTTTACACAGTTCCCTCGAGTCACGTTTCAATCTCTTAAGTGCGCTTGCAACAGTGTGCGTAGTGTCCGTCGTAGACTCTTATAAACTCGCTTGGTTCATGGTTCAGAACCTACCTTAAACAGTAAGTCCCAGGCCAAAGACCTTAGCAGTCTGTACTAAAAACGAATTAAAGAAAAAAAAAGAAAGCTCGATTGACAATCCACTCATTAAAACCACGGATTCTTAGACAAAGCAACCGCGACAGGCCCAACGAGAAATAAGAAACAAGACCCCTGACTCGCGATGCGTTACATTTAAACCTCGAATACGGACCCAAGGGGCGTACACTTCTTAACCCAGCCAATGGGCCGATTTCCTTTCGTTCAATATTCCAACGAGCCGTGCCGCTGAAATTTTATTGCTCCGAGAAATCGTAAACGTTCGATCAGCAACGCGATGCGTAATAACGGAGGCCCGGTTAGCGCGAGGATTACCATCGGCCTTTCCTAAGTGCAACGAACCGTGCGGCCCAGCCGAGTGGACATCGTCCATTGTAATTATCTTAATGACGTATTTCGCATAGGGGGCCGAATATCCGGCGATGTGTCGGTATAATGGAACGCCTCGTGACGAATGGGGGAGCATTTCGCACCTAGGCGTAGGGGCGGAACGAGGCAGAAGATCAGGGACGATCCTCCCGATTAAATATTCAGCTTGGTACGCGTGTCTGAGTGCCCTCTACCTGCTCCAACCTGCTGGCCATTATTTAACGCCGCGCCCCGGACGTTCCGCCACGAGGCGTTATAGTAGCGGGATTTATTGGTCCTTGTGCCAAATACCCAGGCGCAGGGATTACACGAGGAATCGATAATTCGTTCCGCGACCCTTCGAGGGGAGGGGAGAGGACTTGGAATTTGGCGGTGGCGGTGTCAGGTTACGGGGACCGATTGGTTTGGATTTGCACGAGTCTATGATGGACACGCGCGCTTTTCGCAAACTGCGCAGAAATGTAATTGTGCTGGTTATGATGCTTATGGACATGGTTAATCGTGTTGTTCATAGAAATGTGCGAGCACGACATTGTAGAAGCTAATGTAACTCTTATCGACGGTCCAAGAAGGTGGGAAAAGAGTGAATTATTTATAAACAAGTTTTTTAAATATCCTTTAGGAAGAAAATCGAAGATATCGCATATGAGGATATCGTAACGATAATCCCACTAGGATCATTTTTGGATGTTGATATTTGTATGTGTATATAGTAGAACTAATAAGTATATATTCTCGAGTTATCTAGAGAGCGAGAAAACACTACGGATGAATATTACATACACGAAATAAATCGGTACATTAATTCGCTGACATTTCTTTTTCGTCTTCTTTTTCCTGAAGGATACATTTAGTAAAACTAGATATATCCCAAAAGTAGCTAGCAGATTTAGCATTAATACCACGTTCGCGCATATACATACGAGCATCCCTCCGAATTAACTTCTCTTCTCCCCGACGGCCGCTCAAAACTCGCATTTTTATCAGCAGCAGATCTTAAGGTGGTTAAAGCGGCGCTTCTGAGTGAAAAGATCGCGTTCCTTTCGGCGAACGACGCGCAACGAATGACGTAATTAAAGAGAGAACAATCAGGAATCAATATTATCCGGGGATATCGGCTTCCCTTCCGGCAGGTCTACCGGGCTGCCGACCTGCAATGATTTACTCCGATCGATAATCTGATATGCAAATTATATTCGTACGGTAGGGATCAGTTACCTCTACCGCAGCCGACTTAAGCAGCCTCCACACTGAGCTGCCAGTAAAATGCATCATTCCACTTTTATCCTGCCAAGGTGCCGCGAAGTGTACCCCTGATTTACGTCGATGTTGGCGATGGAAAGCATGCTTAGGCAAATAGCAAGCGTTTTTTAGACATCGGATACGACGAAAAGCGCGAGGAAACAACAGGACGTTAAGTTACACCCGCCTTGTTTTGAGAAAGCTAAATTAAGTCGTCATATTCGCCTTCTCTTGCTGGTGGTATAATTTGGTACGAGAGAAGGTATACTCGTTCCTTTGATTGTACTCTTCCCTTTATTCCTCGCCTTCTTGCCACGTACAATTAAATTATTCCATGCCTCGTAAATTGCGTTTGTGAAAGGAGCGATAAGGATATTTGATGGATCGTAGAAGCGAGTGGCTGTTCAATATTTGACTCCGTCCGCTTTTAATGGGCCACGCTGTAATCGAAGGTGGAGGTTTTTCGAGGGCACTCAAGGGTCTCACCTCACGTGGGCACATTTGAGCTTTAACTGCTTGTGGCTGCGAAGCGAGATATAACCGTGTTACGTGCCACCTAAGATTCGTAGGTTTATACTCGTAATTGCTGACGAGTTGCTCGCGTCGCTCGTAATGTCGTCCCACGGTGGTAGGATGCACCCACGTGAATCTCCCTCCCGCTGCCGCATTTTCGTCCCGCGGATGTAGTGCGCTACGTGGGTAGCCGGTTTCCATCAAATCAATAATTATCGATACGTACCAATAATTGTACATCATCGCTTAATGCTCGTACACCGGCTTGCCCGTAATAACATTCTGCTTGCAAACAGATCGTTCATCGATACGTTTTATCTGATCCGATCTCAGGGGCTCTCAGATACGCTAGTCATTCTGCGGCTCGGGGCTCCTGACTTTTTTTGCTCTGGATGGATCCAATCTCGGACTCCTATTTCGTTTCTTGATCTTTCGCCACTTGTTGCCGGGATGATTTAGTTTAAATCTTGCTCCGGAATCTGCGGTGTTAAGAGCATGAGTTATCGTGTAAGACGACAGGCTGGAAATTAATCAATATCGAATTTGTTCTATTCCTTGAACAATGGAAAATCGTGACGTACTTTATCACGCGACAAAATACTTAATAAATCCGTGACACGGAGAAATTTATAGGCGATGATTGAGATATACATTATAAATTTCGATCGAAGTAGCAGATTCACGCTGAAGACTCATCGAAGAGCTGGCTTGAAATATCAAATGTGCGATGCTCGCGGTTTCCAAGAAATTCGCGGGGAAATATTTCTTGCGCCCATCTAATTCGGTGCATAATTTATCGAAAAATTGAAAATCACATTTAGTGTGTACGACGCAAAATGAGAGAATGCCGATTTCCAAGGGGATCCTCGTTAATCACGTATGTCCTGGCCTCACGTGGGAATGTTGATAAAACACAGCGGAGCGACAAGGACCGTCGGTCATCTGTGTTTTAACCATTTTTTTTACCGCTATCGATCTTTTTTAGCTCCCCTGCTATCGAGTTACTTTCTTTGCGTAAGTCTGTCGACACCATAATGGGATGTCCCCCGAGATTTAAGGTAGCGCCGAAAATATGGGAATAATATGCAGATTTCCGTGTCAAGGGATAATCGTTCCAACTGCCGCACCTTTATCTCGTGTGGCCTTTGCGGCGCATCACTTTGACGATAAATCTAGAATCGGTCTTCTCGCAAGTTTCTGCACGAACTTATGCACGAAAGACGATACACCGAATTGAGAGAATAGCGCTTCTTGAAAGTTTGCACAAGAATTTATGCGTATTTCTCTGCAGCGGAATAATTTTGATACGATTTCAATTATAATATCATAAACAGACGTGTATTATTCGACGATCGATTATTTTTAATTCTAATCATCGATATTCACGTAAATTAGATGTCACTAATCGTTATCAGGATCATCACTTCCTAATTTTCATATTTATGATTTGTTATCCCAAGAGTAATAATAGTGGATAGATTTTTAATGTTTCGAGTTTTAGAAAAAAAAAAAGGATAAAATGCTTTGCATGTAACTTTATCTATCGAATAACAAAGCTATTACGATCGAATCAAATTGTTAGCGACTACCAATGAGATAAACGCATCTTCCATTTCAACGTACATTCATTTAACCACATTATACGATAGCTTATCGCTACATTCTTTAATTAACGAGCACTTCACTGTGGCGTACTCGATAAGATACAGAGAATCCGTTGAACAGTCCACGTGTTAACCAATGGCCGGTAGTCGGTTTCTTTCTTTTTAAGCGGATACTCGATTTTAATAATATTCCAACAATGCAGAGACGAATAACGAAAATACAAATACAATGAAACATATATTTACGTACATTATGCACAATGCGTCCTCTAATAAAACAATATGAATAAAATCCTTTTTATATAAATACTCGATTCGAGTAACATTCACAAAAGCTGAGAATTTAGAAGAAAAGCACAAAAAATAAATATTTAGATACAACCTTCTTCGATAAGATAGTGAGAATAAATTCTATCGACGAGGAAGCTTGGTGCCAAGCAAACTTTTCCCTCGACGCAGCGCATACACAACCTCGACCAGGAAATAGGTTAACTCTTTGGGTCACGGTACTTAAAAACATAAAATAGACCCACGTTGCACAGACATTTTATTACCTTTTAAATTAAACAAAATTAATATACTTTTATTAACAAAGGAATCGCATAATATAAAAGCATTGAAAAATAATAATAATTTAATTAAATTTTCAGTTATAGGGTGGGACTCAAATAGTCCCACTATTCGCAATATAGGGGTACATTACAATATTTCATGATGGGTTTAAAAATATCGCAGCATACATTTGAAATGTCCCACCCTATATATAAAGATTGGATATTGTTAATCCCACCGTAGCGCAAAGAGTTAAAGTCGGCTTTTCCCCGTTTTTTGCGTAGCAATTGTTGCCTAAAAACATTGGTAGAAGCGCGATGGAAAGCATATATCTCGCACTCCTGCCAACGTTTTTAGGCAAATTCCATTCCAGCTGCGCAAAAAACCGGTCGCCAGGAAAACCCACCTTGAGCATTCCCCTCGATCATCCTCCGCGTATATCGAAGCGCAGCTCGAGTATGAGCTACGACGCAAGTCGTCTGGCGCGAAGCGGCTAAAACTTCTTGGGCCGCGAAGGGTTAATATAACCGTAAAGCGAATGCCGTGGCGGCTGTCGACGACAAACGGCTTTCCCGCTCCGCTTCGAAGTAGACGCGGGCGAAATATCGGCGAGTCTCCGCGCCGCCTTTGCCGATAAGTCAGCGAGGGCAGGCCAACATAATGCCCCTCTTTATGTTTTATGTATGAGAACAAGATTACTTCGGTACCACCCACTTGCTAAGTGCTACCACGACCCATTTCCGACCTGAGAGCCACGGCGTGCCCACGAGCCGCGAGACAATGCCGATCGATTGCAAATCGATCCGGTGATTCGACGTTTCTTCGCGTTTCAGATTAATTTCGAGATACGGCTGTCCGATGTGCTCCACAGGCCGCGGCCGCTTTCGTTCGCGCCGAATGTACTTCCTTCTGAATCGAATTTTCATACGATTTCGTAGGGATACGTACGTGAAAGGTTCGTACAGAGTGAGGTAGAAGAAATGGATGTACTCATGTTTGGGTGAGAATTGGGAAAATTGAAGGAATATCTATCTAGTGCTTCTTCTTGCTCGCGCTGTATGAATGCTTATAATTTTTATATGGAAATTGCTTGAAATTAAATTCGAATACTTGGAAATTGCTTGAAATTAAAACGAGTAATTATAGTTGAGTGTTCGTGGAATATTGGTTTGTTGTTTTGTAAAAGGGTCTTTGTTTATCCCAGCGCAATGCAAATTGGGTTTTACCTTTTACGTGGTATTCATTTTCGTATCGTAATTATGTGGTTGAATTGGCGATGTTTGAAGTGGTGTGGGATTTGTTCGTTGCAATAGGGTTCTTTACTTTGACGAGCAATCCCACGTTGAAGTTTCGTAAACCTTCCAGGTATACCCCCACTACTTCCAAGGGTGTTGGTAAAAGGTTAAAGTGTAAATAGCAAACAAGACTTGTCGCTCATCGATGACTCGTCAAGAAAATAAGACGCTGGTAATAGGAGAGCGAAGGATTTTGTCCTCGGTGCTTGCTTTCGAACACTCGGGATTTTAATTCAAGTATTATATATTATCCAAGTATTCGAGTATTCTAATATTATCCAACTATCCACGCGAAATCTTTTCTATTAACTCTCAAGCTCGCAAACCGCAAACACGATTTCCAAAGCAAATTTCTGAAGAGCGACCGTTATTATCGTCATTTTTCTAAAGCTCGATCTTAGCCATGAATAATAATATTTCCATATAAATAAACAACATTCCAAACTTGGTCAATTAAAATTGAGATCACAGCCATAATTAAGGTAAGATACGCGGATACATAATCTCCAATTTCTGACTTGTTCCGACGTCTTTTGATTCCTCCAAATCGACCATTCAAACGGTCCCTGTCGACGACGTACGTTTTTCCTCGGCCGATCGAGTGTCCTCGCGAAGATTCGCAAGGATGATCGCGAAAGAGGAGGATCCGATCGAAGTCACGAGGATAAAAACAACGACGTGTTCGCTGTGCCAAAAGTGTACCTCCGCTTCCTTCGCTCGAGGAGATTTTATAACAGATCCGCGAGCCGCAAGCATCAGGTTTACCATGCGAGGCGACGGTTACGTTGCTCGCATTGTAAAACCAGGTCCAGGAGTATAAACGGGCTTCGAGGCGCATCGAGTATTTTCATCGCACTGGGCGCAGACAATACGTCTCCATCGAGACTACGCCACATGCGTAGATTCCTTAGCACCTCGATCGCTGGTTGTTATATAAAATCTTGCGTTTCGAAGTAGTATTCGAACTCTCGTAGTAGTCTTCGAAGTAGTATTCGAAGAAAGTATTCGAACTCTCGCCTTTCGGAATGTTAAAAAATAAATTGCGGACCTAAAGCTTCCAAATAATACCGCGGCTCAAGTAAGTTACGAGCATTAAAAATGTAAAATGAAAATTGGATAAACCAATGTTGAATAGAAATGTTATTTCGAATATTATCTGGAATAGAAAGCGTGCTGTTCTATACGTTTAATATTTTGTACGTACATATATTTGTTGAAATGATTTATATATCAGGAGATATTTCGATGATGTAGATTAAAGTCTAGATTGAAGTATCAAGTACAGCACAATTTGTGGCGGACGTAGTTTTTGGTGCACGATGGTGGAGTATTGAACAACGGTTGACCGTGAAACTCATAATTCTTAGTTTATTGACTACAAAAAAACATGCAAATCTTACTACTATAAGAAGATAAAAAATGTTCTATGTACAATTATACTTTCTTATTCTTTCCTTAATTACATAACATGTTCTCTGAATTCGTTGGTATCGAAGTAGCGCACGAAATTCACAATTTACCAGCAAAGAATGAGAAGCCAATTCGTTTATTACTTAATAAGTGAAAAAAAATTGAATGGATGGAACAATGACGAATCGCTCGAAATTTATTTATTCGTCTAAAAGAATACGGATAACAAGGGTAAACGGTATGCAACATGTTTAGCATCTTCTGATTACACTGGAATATCCTCGATAATTTTTACATTACCTTTAAAGTAACCCGCAATTTGTATAATTACAGTATGTACAACAAATGGCGCTGTTCGTCTAAATTTATCCTTATAAATCTTACGGGCCTGGCTATCTCAATTTCACAATATTAATGACACATCTCTACCTTATAAACCTTCATTCGCACACTTTTGCGCAGATTTATTGCGCCTACTTATTCTTCTGATTACTTAAGCTACTTATTTATTAAACCCACTCAATATATCTTTGTATCCCTCGCCCCAACCTGCATAATTCCACGTTACAAACTAGACTAGATTACAGGTTACCGAAGGCGTTGCAAAATCACCGCAAAACCAACGATTATCTTTGTCACGTACACCTATACACATCCGCCTTATCTTCCTCTCCTACCAATTTTTTCCACGCACTTCTTTACGAACAATATTTACAATTCGCCCCCTTTGATTCCATCGATCGTCAGCCATGTACAAAATCTCTTAGCAACGTATTCAACGTGAAAACAATGATATACGATAACGTTAAATTATAAAGTCTTGCGCATAACCGGCGTGAGCCATCTAAAAAAAACAAGAATCATCGTGGAAAAGGTTGGGCTCATCGACGACACGTCAGCTGGTGCCTCTTTCTGGCCGCCTTCGTCACGAATCCGCGATTGCATCTGGTGCACCACTGTATCCTCCTTATGTGCCGGATCATGTGCCTCCTGTAGAGCACCTTGTGGAAGAAGATCCTCGTGCAGTGATCGCACTCGTAAACGCGCGGCTTCGTGAATTGAAAATCGTCCATCTGCCTGCGCTTGCACTCCCTCTCCCGGGATTTTTCGCTCCTGGGCGCCAAGCCCAGGTAAAGCAGGCACTCCGGTTGGTTCTTCACGCATATCCTCACGCTCCGCTCCATTCCGTGCCTCTGAGAACCTCTGAGGCTGGAGTCGAACCTCCTGGACTTTTTCACGAAGAAACGTACCGCCACTCGAGATCGCAATTCCTCCATGGAGCTGCCGATCGGCTCGTCGGCCTTCCGCGACGCCCTGGAGGTCTGAAAGGAAAACACTAGATCGAGGAAATGTTTAGGAGCTGTCGTTTCGATCCAGGGAATATTTCCACTGCGTCTTTGCACATTTTGAAAGTCTCCGCGACGCTTTCGAAGAGTCTAGAAGTTTTTACGATGGGATTCATTTACGAGTTTGCTTGCAATCCAGAGTTATTTTTACAACAGGTTTTGCGTAGTTTAAAATTGCTTGTAATAAATCTGTGTAATCCATAGAGGTATCCGTAATTATGCTCTTCGTGAGATACGCGAGTGTTATTAGTGTTAACTGCATGTCCTTCGATGTGTTCGGTGCATTCGTAGCTAGCAGTGGCCGAATGTCACGGAGAAAGTGACGAGGAATGAAGAGGATAAAGTCACGATGGCGCGCGATGGGTAAAAACTGGGATTTCCATGCCTGGGATTTCCGACTCAAAGCTCTCCTCGTCTTGGAATATTTCCACATAACAATTGCAAACCCATCCTCTTGGAACTCGCCTCGAACGACAGACACGAAACTAGTGGACCTGAGTATTTGATAGGATTAAATGAGGCGGACGACAAGAGTTCGATGATAGTTCCCTTATAGAGGATATATGCAGGCGATGAATGACAAGCTTATAGCGGATAAACGCATCGTGCATCAACGGAGAAGGGTAGCGCACACTGATCAATGTTATCGAGTGCCTATAAACGCCCGTAACTATATGAATTTATTACTGCAAACAAGTTACTAAACTTAAGACGCGCTCTACACCGCAAACGATCGAAAACCTCTAATTGCACGAAAGGACATCGACATAACAGGAATCCTTTTCCCAATGTGCGAATGGTTTAAAATTCACAAATGTCAGATAAAATTAATTTATATATTAATGTAATTAATCCCATCAAAACAACCCTTCAATCAGGCATATCACTCTACACTCCCTTCATTCACTTAATATAATAATATATATAAAGTAATATATATGAATATGTACGTATATAATATATGTAAGTGAAATTCACAAGTGTCAAATAAAATTAATTTCTATATTAATGTAATTTATTCCATCAAAATTACCCTTCCCAAAATAACCAAATTACGTATACATGTAATAGTGGAATGATCAAAGGATCCACGTACCTGATCTCCGCAAGGCTTCTTGTACTTCGCGTCGGTCGAAGGAAACATTTTTCGAGTACCTTGGACGTTCCTTCTCAACTCGAAGGAGAGCTCCTTCGGTGAATGGAGCCGGAACTCGGCAAGTGGCACAACCGGTGCTCGTTTTCTGGCTAGAGTTCAACGAGTGTCGGCCCTTGCAGGTGACCCTGCTTTTAAAGAAGTTTATTCACGGGCCGCTAACTTTGCCAGCGCCCAATTAACAATAAGACGGGCTACCCCCACCGTCGGGGTCGAATTGATCCGCCGGAAGGCTGCGGCCGAATGCGGTGCAGGTCATTTTCGAATCGGGTCACTTTTCTTATTCCGAGAAGCGAGGATCCCTTGCGATTATCGCGATCTACTCGCGCCAGGGGCCAGGGACTTAATTCCCACGATTACGATGCACCGCCTTGTTCCTCGAGAGGTGCGAGGATATTCTTAACCCTTTGACTGCGAACCGTTCTAAGTCGAAGCGCTTCGCATGCGGCCCGCAGTTGCTATCGCTGGGGACTGAGAACTCTTTCGCGCGCGGTATGGATCTTATCGGCGACGTACTGATACATTGTAATATAGTGCACGATCCAATTGCTATTACTTGGTCTGCGCGAAGTCGAATGCGAATACTTGTATTCGCTATATGTGCCGTTTATTGAGAGATACTCGAGTTTTGAAGCGCCATAACTTGATGGTTATAATGTACTTTGATATTTAAAATTGGAAAGTGGAATAAATCGTAGGGAGAATTATATAACTTATTTCTACGTATAATAATCGTAGTATATATACTCTGTATATGTACAAAAACTATAGATTTTTAATATATATATTTTAAGAAAGAAGGAGGATAAGAAAATTAATCATTTATTTCCGTATGGTTATTTTTAAAATTAGTATCGACACTTAATGATCCGTTGTCTGTACCGATAGCCTTTGTCGGGCGTGCATATGCGTTCGTAGGCTGCGCTGATCCCTTGCTGGACGCATAGTCGTGGCCATGGTAGTCAAAGGGTCAAGGATCTTGCTGGCTTTTCCTGTCACCCCGCATCGATGTCTTCTGGAAAGTTATATTTACCCACCTCCTAACCTTCCTCCGCTTTTACTCGGATCAAGATTTGGAATACACGACGAAGAACGAATTGTGTTAAAGACGCATTCTTTGTAACCAGAAATAGAGAAGCATTCCAATTTGATTTAGACTCGTGCTCAATCGAGTGACGATTAAATAGACTGGCTCGAATCACGAATCTCAAAGTTTTGGCCTCGCTTTCGTTGTCTTCCTCGAGTAAAATGGCGAAGAAAGAGGATCGAACGTCCGAGAAATACGTGGAAGGGGGCGAATAAAGTTGCCCCCGTTCGGAGCTTCGCGGGGCTTGATTAATTAGCCGCAATTAAAGCGCGATATCTCGTGATGCACGACGGCAGCGCTTAATTCATTGCCACCGGTGCTAATTCACGCCCAGCATAAAGCTACCCCTCTTCTAAGCCTTGGCATCCTCCCAACCCACAGAATTTGTCGTGGCACATCGTAAAGTGTCGATTAATTGCGTCTCTGGGATCATTAACGCAGTATCCCTCTCAACCTGGCAAGTAACTGCTCCCCTTTCTCGAAAAACGATGTCTAATAAGCGACCGCTGAGATGAGGCTTTACTTTCAATTTTCTCGCTTTTTTGAAAAGATCGTACCTTGGTAGGCGCCACGGTAGTTCGTCGATTGTCAGTAAGTAGAAGCCAGGTGTAAAGGTATTTGACAATAATACACATTCGCGGTCTTTTGGAGAAGCTTATTCGTACGCTCTTTCACTCTTCCACTCTCATTGTACGAATAAACGTATTCACTTGTTGCGTGACTCAAATAATTAAAGGGTTAGTGAAATAATAATAATTAAGGTGATGAAATTAATGTGATGAATGAAGTTAGTGATGAAATTAAGGCGATGAATCGTTCGTATAAGAGAAAAAAGGCTTTGAAGAGAAATAGGACACCGGGATAACTGGACCGAGACTCGAACCGGCGTTTGGTCCCGTTGTTGGTGCGGAATAAGGTGGCGACGATATTTTTCTCATCGGCGCGAGAAATTCATAAATGCGAAACGATCATGCGTTATTGAGATGCGCGTTTATATCGCATGCCGGGTCGCGTCTAATTGATTTCGAAGCCGGCTAATGACAAGTTTCGTTCATTAATGTATCGTCGCGAATCGTCCCGGGAGCAAAGAACGATCATTAAATCAAGGAACCACTATCGTCGCCCATCAACCGCGGTGAACAACATTCGTGTTAATGAAGTAATCCCCCACGGGCCCATCCGGTCCACGTGAACTGGTCGATTCGATCGCGGCTGCCTTCGATTTCAGCGCTTACCGTCCACGCACGCCATGATGCAAAGGTGAAACGAGTTCTGGAAATATTTCCACCGCGATTAACTCGCGAGCGGCGGCAAGTACGGAGCCAACGATGTCCAACCAACCTTTCGATGTTGGAGGACCTCGCATCGTCGAAGGAAACATCGTCGACGAGATGCCGATTACAAGATAACCTCGCGAACTTTACTTCAGAGGATGGTTTAGAAAAATATTTCCATTGGCGGAACTCGATCCAGTCTATGGTTAAAATTCTAAATCTGAACGGCATTAATATTCTTCGATAATTCTGCAATACATTTAACTAAAGAAGTATATATTGATAAATACACCAAGACGAACGATTATAAAAATCATGCTCGGTATTTCCATCTTCATCCGTCTGTGCAATTATGCGGTGTTAATTGGTAAAAATTTTCATTCCAGCTCGACAAAACTAATATTCTTCGATCGTTATAAAATACATACAATTAAAAAAATGTATTAATAAACATACCAGAACGAGCAATTCTAAGAATTATCCTCATCATTCCCATTTCCATGCTTCCTTACAACCGCGCGCCGCACAGTCATCCATAAACAAATCCTAATTCTACCTCTGCAAAAATAACATCCCTCGATCATTCTAAAATACATCTGATTTAAAAGACACATTGACAAACACACCGAAACGAGCATCTCTAAAAATCATACTCCACATTTCCACTTTCATCAGTCGCTGCAACCTTGCGGCGCGAGATCATCGAGGATCTGTAATACGACCTGCCCCGATACCCAATCAGCCATCTGTAACCCGTAAGAAATTTACATTTGGTACGCGTCGAACATAAATTCCTGCCGTCCGCGCTGGCTCCTGGGATTTACATTTCATTTGTCGCTGGCATAAACTCGAGGGCGCTAAAGGGCCAGCCGTGTCGATCTACCGCGGGGGGTTTATCTGCCACTTAAATCCAATTACAATGTACCGCCGGAAACAGATACTGTCGTTGCTACCGGCCTTCGACGGGAGGAGGAAGCCGAGGAACCGGCTGCGCGATCCTCGAGACGGCGAGGCAGAGGCGGATAAAGGAGGGCTCCATTATGGCTCGTCCGCCGGTTTCACGGGCAAAACGCAAACATGACGATCGAACCCCATTACCGAGGATCGCCTCGCCTCCTGGTCGCTCGATTAGCGGCCAAAGACTCCTCGTTGAAATCCCCGGCTGCTCGGTTTCTCGAAAGCGCGCAGATCTGGAGGAAGAGCGCGAGGACGAGATCTTTGGGCGAATTTTGATGGGGAAAGGTTGATTATCGTTTGTCTGGAAATTGTCAGCGAAGATTACGTTTCTTTCTTCGTTATATTCGCGAATAGAACGTAGCTTTAGAGGAATTCTGTAAAATGTAGAAGAGACGGTTGAGATGAGGTACGAGGTTAGCGATTCGAAGATAAAAGTGTACCAACCGTGAGGATTTAGGTTGTTCCAAATGTTTCTCTTGTTTTATAAGGAAATCACGAATGCGCTATATTTTTTGTATTATATCATATTAGCGAATCACGTCTATAGATCGAGAATGAGCGAAGATAAAGACGTTTGCTAAATTAGGCTTCACGTTTATATAAATATTGTCGGATAAAGCAGCCGCGTGTAGACAGCGAAGACACTTTTGGGACAATCTAAAACATCACTATATATTACATATATATAACATCCATCTAGCTTAAGCGTATTATAAAATCCTAAACTCCCCATAAATAGTCTAAGAACGTGCGTCATGCTTTCAAAAGCGAACGATCGATGGATATATAGATTCCATTAATCGTGCACGGTCCAACAAAGCCTTATATACCATACGAGAGGATCAGCGGCCCGCTTACAGCATATTACATCGACACGCTCATCCCCCGTGCGCTCATCGCAAATACCTTCAAACCCAACAGGTGTATTCCAGCGTCTTAAGAAATCGTCGAGCGGTAGTCGATCGATCTGCGCAAAGCCACGTCGTATTATCCGCCACAATCGCGAATACCATCGTATTACCAATGCGCGCGACGTTTCCCGTCGACCTCTCGATGCGCACCACCGTCTTCATCTGCACCTCCTCTCGATCATCGAGACCCGCGACCGCGCCATTCTCATAGCTCACCGGAGCACCAAAGTGTCAATCCCGGTATTACCCATTCGCAAGCGTGGAATACAAATTATCGGCTTTCCAGGACGAGGCTCGACGTAGATGGCCCTGAGGCAGGATCGGCCAAGAGTTTCCCGGTGGTGCAGGCCGATCTAGGAATGCGGCCGGTACTATTAAGCGCGCAGACGGCCGTACAGGTTGTGGATAGAGAGCCTCTCCACGGCAATCACCTCCTGGGTGGTCCGATAGAACGCCATGGGCCATCTCGTACGGCCCCGTCCTACGTTCGTATTAAGTCATTTCCCCGCACTGGCCCTTCCTTCCTCCTCGCTCCGACGATCCTCCAGGGGTCCGCGAGGACGCCTCTCGAGGGGGTTGGGAGGAGGCGATGCCCAAGGAGATCGACCTGTCAACGCTTTGGGATGTGTACCGCTGGAATCGTCGCTTAACACTGGACCGAGGTCAAAATGAGCGGTTGGTTGTTTCTTAGAAAAACGTTTGCACGAGGGCATATATGGAGATTTTCGATGATTTTGCAGTGGAGTGCGATCGCTCTCTCGATTCATCGATATTTTTTCTTAGTAAAATTTCTGGGTGTATTGAAATAATATGTTCTAATATATTTGAATGAAATTTCTGTAATGTTTTTTTCTAAATCAGCGTTTTTCTTAAGGGTATGCGTGTTATAAGGAAGTATGTGGAGAAAGTGGCTGGTAGGTTTAGTGTTCAGTGTGTCGTGGGTGGATGGTTTTAAAGGAGTACGATCGCGACTGAGCGAAAACGAGGCGGTGATGCGGTTAGATATTATTTTGTTGATTTGACAGTGTAATTTTAAACTCTTCTGGAGATACTGACGCTCTTGAGATTTTATTGAAGGTTCGCCTATATTTATCGATATAGAGTATTTTCATAATGAGGATTTTTTGGTTGAGGTGTATTTATAGAATGATCTTATCATATATTTTCGTTTGATCTAGAGAATTCTCCAGAGAAAACTGTATATCTCTCCGCGCTTCTCTGACTTTCGATCTTTCAACTATGACTTCCTATACTTTAATAACAACCGACGTGAACTTTATTAACTGTTAGTATAAAAACCCTTAAAGGATATAAACACTGATTTATATATTTCACAACCGAGTTCGTCGCGGAAGTCTGCGATCCTTCAGCGAATGTATTTACATACAAACACAATTCTTCTTTCCCTCAACCGAATCTTAACGCTTTTACAATAACCAAAGCTCTCGACCTGCCGAGAGTGGATTCGGAACAAATTCGTTTCCAAAAATGAAGTATCTTAGTCGGCGCATATTACAGGGCCTAGCGCCATAATATCCAGGAGTTTTCGGCGCGACACTCGAGGGCGTGGGTGTGCCCGGGTTTCCGTAATGGTGCCAAATTCGTGGTCTTAGGCTGCCAAGATGAAAAAGCTCGCGGTGCGAAAGGCGCGCGTACCCTGCAACACCATCGACGGCTCGTTAACGAAAGGGAAGAGCGCCGCGGCGTAACGGTCGTCCTATAGAAACCGGACCTTAGAATCACTATCGGCCCCTGATCGCTTCATCGCCACGAGCATCGACCCTGCGCAGGCTTCTGCGGAGTCGAATTTTATGAAATACTCCGCGGAGCCTTAATGCTCTCGTTGCTAATTTATTGCGCGTAAAAGGCACCGCCGAGTCTGCCGCGCGGAATTAATGCAAATTACGACAAATTGAAGGGACTCATTAATCGCCCCTTCTTAAAACCCTTCGATGGTCCCACTCGATAGAGCCGTTATGAGCACAGCATCAACCTGGGTTATATTCTTCCCGCGATCACTAATTGGTCGGCCGTAAGTGCGTTAGATTAATTTTACAGGTCGAGATCCTGGTGTAACAAAAAGTAGGTCGAGCCACGCGACGCTCGAAGGTTTTTTCACACTATACGCATTTTTATACGATGATGGCAAGCATCGAGTAGCGAATTTGAAGTTTGTATCGATGCCCCTGCTTGGATCGTTTAATATATGTCTTAAAAGGTCCTTTATCATGGATCGCTGGTGGCTGGAATGTCGAGGCGCGGTAAGAGGACGGGCGTCGGCATCGAAAGTGCTGCTTAAATACCGGTACCTCCGAGGTTTAACGTGGCGGTTGAGATAAAGGGGGAGATTGTTAAACATCGATGTGAAAGAATTTGTCCAATATCGAAGCGGCACGCGTGGATTTTGTCAAAAGAATAAGTCTCGTGATGGATATTGCTGGATCGATGCACTGATGAAGCTGTTAAAGGAGCCGGATAGTCCTGTTCGTCGTACTGAACCTTTTTGGGGAGATTAAAGTAAAGGATAATTTATGTCTTGACGTAAAACGGAACGATACTTTGAGTACCGGTGATATTATATTAGCACCCCTGGAAAGGCGTTAGTCACGGTATGCATATTCGCATGGCCGAGGGAGGAATATTAATGTCACCGCGCTAGGAGATGAGAATTTAGCAATAATTAATGATCGTAACCGTAAAGGATAATCAAAGATCATTCTACCTGACTTATTTCCACAATCAGTCCCATCGCTACACGGATAAATTATCACATCGACCCTAACTGCTTATGATAAAAAAAAGGACAGTATCTCCTGTCACATCGACCCTAACTGCTGTGTCACGATAAAAAGAAAATCTCCTTTTCTCTTCATTCTATTACATGCTATTATTACAATCTATTATATACTCAACGAATTTAAAAGCGTGTCTAAGTATAAATTCAATCTCCGCCATATACTTAATATATATTAATAAGCTATCGTTATCCCACCTATCGTCTACACCAACACATCATAATTACATATAAAAACGTGTTAAAAACTTACAAAAACTATTATTCAGAATACAAGAATCTTTCAGAATATTATTTTAGTTTCATTATCAACGTAAAACCCAAAGTATAAATAATGTTCAAAATTTTTCTGCCGATACTGATTGGCTGGTCTATACCCTCTGGGAACCGATTCGTTCGGCCTCGCCAGAAAGCGGTTTTCGAATGGACAGATACAAAGGGCACCGCGATCGGCGATCGCGTATTTATGCAAACGTCGGTGCTATTAACGGTGACGTTCGGTCGAGCATAATTACTCGCATTATCGGCATGGCGGGAATGCGGACGCACGTGGGCGGCTAGGTGGAACTGGAAGGGCGAAGGGGAGGGAGGTTGGAAGGGCGGAGGGTACCCTGACGTATTTATCAATAAATTTATTAATGACCCTAGGTGCGCGCGAGCACGGGATCTGGCGATTACAGGCGAGAGCGTATAATTATCCGAATGAATTCTTGGTTTAGCCGGTCCCCGCGAAACTAAAAATGTCCCCTTACGTTTGAATTATACATTAATGCTAATTATAACCCGCGCCCTTTTATTTCGTTGTTTCAGGTGAGTGCCGTAGATATCTAACCGTGGCTTTAACTCCGCACACGCACGCCGGTATTTTATCAATTTATGGTGAGTAACGACTCGAGAGGCCCGAGAGCCCCGCCGTGGCTCGAGAGTGCAAATTAGGGGGAAGATTGGGGTTTGGAATTGCATCGGGAGATCCAGAGTTCGATTCGAGACGTCATCTCTTAAATTCCAGGCGGTGACAATATTCGCGATACGGTCAGCGATGTGAAATTTACCGTAAGTGGTCGACGTTAAGGTGAATGATCGCACCATTAAGCGTAAAGGATCGATGACTGTAATGCGGTGAGATTGCTAGTTATTCGAGATCCGCTCGACGTACCGAGTGGCTGATTAAATTGTAATAAAAGTCAAGAATGATGGAATGTAAAAAATAATGTCATAATCCTGAATGATTTAGGTGTCGGATAAAATATTGGATAAATTTAGAGATCAGTAAACCGAGCAAATATAAACAAAAATAAATACAGCAATGTACTTAATGGTGATTTATACCAAAGTGTCTGACGATCGAAAGTTTCGCGCTGAAAAATGTTTTAATCTGTACGTTGATTTAGGAATAAAGGTGTAGGCGATCGCTACTCGTGGGTTAGCAAGAGTTACAGATGGTTATGAATAATATTACCGATAATCGTGTCTTCGTATAAAGCTCCGAGTCGGCACATTGAAAATCGATGTCCGTGAAATATTACCCCTCATTAACACGTTCGCCTACCGAGTTCGTAATTAATCGAATCGCGGTTTCATTTATATAGTATCGACCACCAGTCGCACCGGTGTCGTGACATGTAGCAAAGCGGCCGATCGTTTGCTAATAAGATTAGATTCTGCGTAATTGATTTCGCGTAGTTGGTGATCGATGGGCATGGAGGATATCGTGGAGTTGGGAAGACGGACCTGAATGCAACGAGACAACGCGAGATCGGGAGCAGTTTTATATCTCGGCTTGAATGTAATCGGTTAGCATTCATGGCCCACAATGTACTTACGCTCTGTTAGACGGATGTGTAATATTATGAATCTCATGCCAAGCTAATAGAGGAGGTGTGATTATCTAAATAGAATATCGAGGAGCGACTAGGCGATAAATTGAACGATAAATTCACGACTATCTTCTCATCTTTATTGAGTGATAATAACCATTGTCGAGGACAGGAATAAAGCCAATGAGAGTGCAATGTGAAATTTATCGTGTAGACACCATGTCAAACATAGTATTCATCCACTGTGTATATTACAAGTATGTGTACATGCACGATCGTCGCAACCATCACATACGTTCTTGAATAGGGACTTAAAATAATATGAAACGTTTGTATAAAAATTCAAAGACACTGGAAAGCATCTTTTGCAAAAAAGCTTCTAAGCCTATCGACTCTACGTGATTCTAATATTACGTTACTTCACACCGCGTCGATAATTCTCAAATATAATAATATTTATATTGTATGATATTTTAATCTCAAGTATCAGTAAATTTTGATCGCAACATCATCAAATTCTACGATCGATGAAATTCCCACGAACGTTGCGGCGATTTTGAAAAATATTTGAATCGCGTGTACCAGCTAACCCTCATGGCCAGTACTTCAAATAACGCCTGATATTCCACGAACTTCTCCCGCCCCGTTCCCCCGCATTTTAATACGTGTCTCTGGGCACAGACACGGTGCGTGGTCAGAGAGCGGATAAGAGAAACAAGGGATTCTTTGATCGTATCTGCCGCGACGCCCGCCGAGATCCGTTGACTCGCTTTGACGCGTTTTTTTCAAGGTGCAGCCAGTGCAGCAACGACGTGCACACGCGGTAAAAAGATTTACTCCCTTCCTCCAGGACGATCTTCTCTCGAAGAGCCACTTCGAGCACTGTCACGTCCACTTTAATGAATTTTTTCGATCTTTCGCCGGAAAATCTGTACTTAATATACTCCACCCTGTCACGCTAAGAAATAGCCTTTGATCGCGCTCTAACCGTGTTGTACTATTTTAGCAAGGAGAATAGCAAGAATAGGCTGGAATAAGATTATAAGTATACATATAGAAACGATATATTAATAACAAGTCCAAAAGAATCACGAATTTTCAATCACTGTCTTCGATAATAATACGAACGAATGGGATTAAGAGTAAGTTCAGTGAAAAATAAGGCATTGAAGAAGACGAAGGTATTAAGGAAGAATATGGAAGTGCATTGGAACCTTTATCGCCTTTAACCTTTAACATAAGGCACCTTTATCGAGGCAATCGTGTATTTTGTCGAAACAGAGAGCGCCAGGCTTTCCTGCACCCTGTGAAGGCATATTCTGCGTCGCTAAGACGAAAGCTTCTATCCACCGCACCTCGAATTGCGCCACAACACCTGTAATTCGTCGTAACGGAAACCACGGTCCGAGCGTTCGCGTTCTTTCGAGAATTACGAATGTTCTGAAATCCCCAGCTTCGAAGATTGCACGTAAATTTGGCTCGACTCGCGAACCGGGCATTCTCGCAGCCGAAAACTATACGCTGGCCGCGTTCGCACCTGTATTTACGCAGAGTAAAAATTAATTCTACCTTATTAGCCCAATGAGAACGCTTCGAGCTTCTATCCACCGCACCTCGGATAGCTTTATAGCACCCATAATTGACCTCTCGGATTTCTCGGCTGCACGTGCGCCCCGCGAAATGGCCGTAGGACTGGTTCGAGTGTATCTAGGATCTATTTCGATGATATGTGCGTTGCATTTTTAAAACCGGGCAAAGAAATACTCCTCGATGTGCGCGAGTTTATTTTCCACGCGCGAGGTGTTTTTCAGTTCAATTTCTTTGCCCCGCCCGCGAGAGTCGACGAGTAAGCTTATACACGCGTGGTATGTAAACTAAGATATTCGATCGAGCTGTCGATGACATTTACACTAATCCCTTATATCAGTATTTAATATATATATATATATAAATTCGACATGACAAGATATTTAAACAACCGCGACTGGTCCAATATATCAGTCTGTTTAAAAAGGGGAAAAAGTGGCGCTAGCGAAAGTAACGGGATCCCCTTCGCCCACTGAGCATGGCGCAATAGAGCAATGGGAATTCTCCAAAAATGCATCGTCGTAAATTTGAGAAATTTTTCCAATAAACCACGGACAAGTCAGTTTTGCCGCTTCGGTAGTTCGAGCCTTGATTTACTCTCGCCGTTGGGAGCAGGAATTCTGTTGGGATCGTGCTGGCGCGGGCCGCCGCACCGTGACAAACCGCGAGCCGCTCGTGTGTTAGCCGACATTTCTCGGAACACGAAGATAACCGGCGGAAAGCAAGCCGTCATCCGCAAACTCCTCGAATCGAACTTTCTCATCGCCGTTATGCCCCGCGATTAGTTTCGAATTTCTCGGAATAGCGGCGGGAATGCGAGTAAAGCGGGCGCTTAAACTGCCGGAAGAGTAGTTCACATGTGTCGCGTAAGGCCGATGCAAAAGTACGAGAAATCGTGACACCTACCTGGGGGCCTGGGTTACCTGCAACCGTACACCTTGCATCCGTCACCTCGGCTACCTGTACCGCGATTAAGCTGCTTGCACACCGACCACGCCGCCCGACGGCCAAGGCAAGCCGATAATTCATCGTTTGAGAATGCATTTTGATGATAGAAGGAACGAATTTTAATGCTCAAGCACGAACGTGTTAAGTACTCCTTGTAATATTCGTTGGTATAAAAGTTAGAGAGGTTCTTATTGGCTTGGGGCGTGGCATTGATTATTATGTTATTGAGCTATTGGCATTGATTATTAGAAAATTGAGTTTATACGTGAAAATTCTAATGGTGAACGCTTGCTCTGTGGTATCGTTTTAATGATCGAGAATTAATACGAGGAATGACGTGGGAAAAGTTGGAGTGTCGGATGGCTGGATCGGGATATTATTTAATTATCGAAGAGAAAAATTTGGAATTCGTTATTTATTTCTTGGAAAACGTGCTCTCGGACAACGATCCATCGATCATGACAATTTTCGAATACGTACCATTGAGCGTTATGCGTTAGCAGTCTCAATTATAGTACACCGTATGATTTGTCTTATGGCCAAGCATCGTTAATTCTCGATTCCATTTTCTCCTCGAATAATTCCTGGAATTGATTTACCGTTGGCACAGTAGATAATACCACGAGTCGTTGGATTTTCGTACGAGTCGCGTGCATGTATTCACGCACATTCCCAGTTTTGTGTTCGAGGACCATAATTTTATAATCTAAATGCCATAAAGACCGCAGCCGTCGGGGCATGCGGTGCAGTTAAAATTCCGCACTATAAAGGTTAAACTGTCCATCCGCGTGGATTGAATGGATATTTCATGCTACTTTGCGAGCGAGCCAATGGCGCATTCGGCTGAGACATCGAACTCCAAACGCTCATTGACCGCTCAACGTGCCTACATCGATACCATACATTTACACGATGTCAACGCATATTTCCAATAATCTAACATACCATCTTAATCGCGCTTCTAAATGCGTATACTCCAATCGTAAAATCTACCTGCGAAATTAAAAAAAAAAACCGCGTTGCATCACGTAGAAGGAAAGTGTAACCGAGAGCCTCGACGTCCTGGCAAATAATCGAGGCGAGGCCTGAAAGTGGATGCGGTTAACGATCGTTCAGCATCGATTTTTCAGCGTCGGCCTCTTTAACGCGGATGAACCGGTGACCTCATCGCGGAAGTACAATGCACGGCAAATTCTGTATTCCGAGTGTGTGGGCTCTATAAAACTGACCATGCCCACGCGTCTATCCCCTTGGCATCGTACGTCTCGGATACTCATCGTCACGTACATGGATGGTCCACCTGTGCGACCACGTATGCCTCGTAAAACCGTGGGTTTCCCCTCGAAAGTCCGGCTCGTTCCTACAAAGCCGCGTTGCTCCTCATTTGTCGGGAATGCGCTTGAGAAGGATACGATAATCGGCGGGACGTGCGCTCGTTCCACGCCCTGATCTACATTTGTCTCAGGTTTCGCCGGTTCCGCGGAAAGATTTCCAGATTTTCACGTTAGACAAGCTCGTTCGTTTTCAACCGTCGATCTTGTATATGCTTGGAAGGTTTACGCGCCGCTCGTCTTTTCTTTAGGGACTGATCGTTTAATTAGAAGGTTTAATTAGAAGGATGATAATCTGTCGTTTTGTTGGGAGTAAATCGTATACTATTTAGGGATCGTGGACGTTGATGAATCTTTGGTTTTCATTGCAGTATTCATTTTAGCAGTCGTTTAGGCAAGACTGAAAAAAACCATACCGCGGTTATTAAAGACAATTATTAGAGAGTAAGATGAAAAGCAGCTTTGACCCATTTACTGCGATCGTAGGTTATTCGAAATTATTTACTTTGCGCAGGGTAAAAGTGTCCGGTAAATTCGCCAATGCAAATGCGGCGCGCATGCGTCGAACCAAGTCGAGCAAAATTACACGGCAAAGGCAGAGGAAGGTAAAGAAACAGGTTTCGTAACGCGAGGATTAATCGCGGGTACGCTGACGCGCAATAATAAGCGAGCGTAGAAACGTCGACGGAGAATCGATTGACGAAGTTTCGTCAATGGATGGTTGCGATATTGTGTCATTACGGTGCAAATCGCTAACGCAGAGACGTTCGAGAAGGACTCTCGCCACTAACCACGGACAATTCATTTGCGCAACGGAAAACGCGTGGCGCAACGTCCGTGGTAAGCCTGTAAAAATCACAGGCTACAAATTATCACGAGTCACAGTAGTGAAAATTATAATTCTAGCCGAAGGAAAATAATATTTCTTGCTCATTCGAATGCGCATTCAATTTAGAGGACATATCAATAAATACACGGGAAGAAATAATTCTAAGAATTATTCTAAGTATTTCCATTTTTGTCCATCGTTTAATCAGGATATAAAGCAATATTATAAATTGACACAAGGATAATCACGCGGTCATTTTTTCTCTAGCTTTCCTATACGAATTACTTAGCAGCGTCCAAAAAAAATTGTACTTCTAGAATCGAATCGTTTACATTTTACATGCATAAGCTTTTTTCCAAGAACAGTAGTGCGACGTGGAATTGAAGAGAAAATCAAGAAAAAATATACAAAGTTTTCGCAACTATTTACATATGTTTTAAATCATATTATCTCTACGTCAAACGATCTTTCCCTCACAATTTCCTTCTTTACGAACACATTAAACATTCCAGCCGTAACGATCAACCGTCGAGGGAGCACAGCTTATTCAACGATAATTCTGTCCACCTAGAATCGCGACTTTTACCACAATGCGTGGCATGAATGAACCTGCGGTAAATCGAAGGCAACGCGCCGTGGCTTTCACTCAGCGGATAATCATTACGGGGAGCGACCTTTGGGCCTAATGAAGAACGAAGGCGACTCGATGCGCGGTGCCTCGGTGCAAAAGTGAAACCGCGGCCAGACCCTTACTCACGGCAGGTTTCTATTAAAACGTTAATCGAGAGGCAAATTTCCTTTCACGCATTACGCCTGACATTTGCGAGCCTTGACGTCCTTTTGTTCCGAGCAGCGTATCGCACGCCTGAGATTACTGCAATTGGCGTGACTGCCGGACCGCGTGCACTGCATCCGCGATTAACGTCCCCCGAAATAGTTTCCACGGACCTTTGGCGGAGCGCGGGATACCTGTACTTAGGGCGCGATACATCGAAAGCCGAGAATAGGATAATAAACGTAAAATGGGCGATCCGTAATAATGATGATTACCGCAACGCTCCACGACCGAGAATTTCAATTGCAGGGTGCACGCTGCTCTAACCCGGACATTATCTATCAAGGAGCGCTGCAAAAGTTAACGCTCCACGAGATGACTTTATAACAGAGAAGACCGCAGCGACGTCTTCATACATCGTCGAATACGACAAGCGCCTTTCGAGTAGGAAGACGTCCAATCGAACCCGGATATTTTCATCCCAACCGCCATTCTTACTCGTAGAACACGCGAGCTGTGGTTTTCGTATGCACCAGAGCAATTCGCTACTTTTACCTTGGCAACTCTGTTCGCATTCTCATTGGCGCGCAACTAGTAGCTCGTACTCTTCGATGGGAATGTTCTCGCCAGGCGAGGGAAATTAATCGCTACGCCTTAATATCCCCGAGTCGCGTTTCGCGCTCTCCAACCGTGCGATCCAGCATCGGAGATACGCGTATCCAGCGCTGAATCAATCTCGAAACCGGCAATTTTTCGTCTTCTACGACATTAATCCAACATCTTTATTCCCGAGCGCGGGTTTCGTTACACATGTTCGATCCAGCGGAGGGATAAGGCAGTGTCGTTGATATTGCGGCTAAAATACGACTTCCCTCGTGCCAGTAGGAGAAGAAAGACCGTTACGAGTGGAAGACCCGTTAGAGAGGTCGAAGCCAATGAATTCGATCGTGAATCTTCTTCGGGACCCTCATTACGTTCCGCGGGCGCGATTTACGCTCGCGCCACGGATATCGTGCGTCTATGCGTCTCCAGGATCAATTCCCGGGAACGATGGAGAAAGTTACAATACCCGCACCACGCCCTCGTCGTTCGTTTGTCACAGAATGTACATCTAATGGCCTGTGACGGCGAACAGTCCGATTACAATTTTATTCACGGGATCGCCGTTAATCAGGCACCGGCCTGATAGCCCCTACTTTCTTTCTCTATTATGCACGCCCGTTGCGTGAATAAATTCATAAGCTGAATCCGACTCTGCCCACTGCACACCACGGCAAAGTCCCATTCGATGTTTACTACCATCTTATTAGCGGATTTATCGCCAGAGGCGGGGATAATTGACGAGCGTACGCGAAACTGCACGCCCTGGAAATGGTTTCGGGATCCTGGACGAGTTTGGCTGCCTTTCGAATGAGGAAATCGACGCGTTTATGGAAGTTCGATGATGCTACGATTTTCTGCGGTTCGAGAAATGAGGATGCCATTAGGTTTAGAAGCTTGTAAAATAAGGATGCATAGGGAATAGGTATGTCCGGTTAAACATCCTTGAGGCGTTTGCGATCAGAGAAATGCTGGTCGAAAATCTCTGTATTCATGCAGAGTGATAGTTTACATCGTATTGCATCGCGATAAAGTCAAAGTGGCGCTGTTTTCAAACGTCATCGAATATGCAGCGATATATTCTGTTTTCTGTGATAGAGTATCGCGAATTTTCGACGAGCCAAAAAGCAAATCGCTCGATTTCGCTAACAGAATTAGTATATATCATCGGTCCATATCACGGATAAAGTCAAAGTGGTATCGGGAAAATTATCTTTCACCTTTAATTCTGCAGTAATCGCAGTAATCATAGTTTATTCTCAAGCTACACAGTTTTATACGCGGTGCAACGATATTTTCTGATTTCCAACGCTTCTATACACTTTTATACATTCCACTGTTTTATATATTCCAACGATTGCACAGTGACAGGTGCAATTTAGTCTTATCCATGAGAACGACTCTAATCCTGGAGTTTGGTGCACGTGGATGACATAGCTCACGGCACAGTGTCGGGAAAGAGTCGAGAGCCTTGACAAAGGGCTTCCACGGTTCGAGGCAGCGTCGAAAAATCAAGCTCGCGAGTGAATCCGGTCGTCGATCATCGCGTCGCGCCTTTCGTTATATTTTACGAGCGGGATTCATATTTATATCCACGATATTTATCCGAGGCGCACCTGGATGGCCGGGATGCGTCGGTGCGCGTGACGTATTATGCCCACATATTACTCCCATGCGAGCGATTTATCGGGGGATTCGCGAGTCGTCACCTGGTGCGCAACCGCTCGCGGTACCTTCTGCATCGACCTCTTGCTGCCTACGTCTCCGTCTGGCCCGGACTCCTTGGGTTAAGGCCCTTGGATCGCGTGAGCAGAGCCTTATTACGCGATAAGTGGAAAATCGCGCTACGGAGTTTGCGAGAAATAAACTCGCGACTCCTTGGAGAGCCTCGACTGTGGCCCCTTTTACCGACTTCAATGGGTTTCAGCGGGGCAACTGGTATTGATATGTAATTAAATGAATTTACGATCCGGTAAACATGAATTCAGCCTCAAATACGAGCCGTGGCTCGCGAGTGCACGTGAAATATGTGCTTGGAATTTGGCGATTAAGGAAGCTTGACTCGATATACGTTTGTTCGGATTGGATAATATTAGGGTATAGAAGGATCAGGAAGCAGTATTGTGTATTTGAAGAAACTTTTAATATATTTGCCGGTAAAATTTGAACAGTAGATTCGAAATATCAAAGAGATTTATTTCGTATGAATGAGTTGTGCTTAAATATCGGGAGTGACTTTTAAAGTAGGGAGACTTTTTTCTAAGATTATTTTATTTTTTGACTATTTATTTATTTACCTTTTATTTATGTTACTTTTTATTTTTTTGATTATTTATTTATTTGACGTAAGGAAAGGTGAAATAGGATTGTATTTGAGTACTAAGGATTAATAAAATACAACCGTGTCTTTGGAGAAACTCCGAATTTATCGCACAGTAATTCTTAATTCTATATACAATGTTCCTACTTAACAAATATGCGCAAGTAAATTTTACAAAGTTTCGCAGCTATTAGCTCGCTATCCCTCGCGATCTCGAGAACATACTTTGATCGCGAGAAATACCGATTGCCCGGGTCTCACCACGTGGAGGTTGCTGCGACGTAAATTTTACAAAGTTTCGCAGCTATTAGCTCGCTATCCCTCGCGATCTCGAGAACATACTTTGATCGCGAGAAATACCGATTGCCCGGGTCTCACCACGTGGAGGTTGCTGCGACTAGAGACCCCCCACCCACCCACCATTCTACGCACGCAATTAACTAAACTAAACCCACTCATTCCGTCTTACGAGAATACGCTAAGCATTCGATCCACTCGGTCATTCATCCAGCTTTCAAACGCGCAAGCAGTAACAAAACGATGAAACAAATGAAACGAGAAAATCGCGACGCGACGAATTCTTACCAAGAGCACCAGGGGTTCTCGCGAGTACAAGGGGCCCCCGCGACGGTACCCAAAGTCGGCCACGGCTGAGAGTGGTTCCACAAAGTGGATACGTTACAGCGAACGGCAGCTACTCCATGAGCAATTGCTAGGCCCGACTGACGTAACACCACTCCCCTGAACATGACCTCCTAAGGGCCGTCGGGGGATCAGCACGAGCACCGCGAGAACCCTGGGCCCCTGGAAGAATTCGGGAATCTATGCTCCGACTAATGGAGCGCGAGACAAACGAAAGTCGAAAGTTAAAGAGAATTGTACTGCTTACGTTTGAAATCTCGCATACTACGCCTTAAACTAAATCCACTCATCCGTCCACGCATACATCTTAATGTATACTTAATGCTAAGAACTTAGTACTAGCTTCGCTCTTCGTTCTTCTCTCTTCTCTCTTCGGTACCTAAGCTGAAAGCTAGTCAAGGGAAAAGCAAGTTATAAATATGTCAGTCAGTATGAAAAATCAGTAAATATGAGGTAAACCAGAATAAGGTGGCAAGAGAGGGGCGAGACACACAAAAAAAACACAATAAACAAGCAAAGGAAGGGATGTTGCTCCTTCGCTGGGATTGCGAAGAATGATTTTCGTCCGTCCGCGCTGCCTTATATACACTCTGGAGGGCGAGCGGTGGGGCCGACCTCCGAAGTCGTTCAAATTCGAAACATTTCGTATTGACAACAGTCACCTTATACCGGGTCAATGTTCGTACATTATCCAACGATTAATATTTCACCGACTTTTACTCGCGATACCTTCTCGAATCCTCATTTTTTCCCCGATGCGATACCTTATCGAATCCTCAGTTCTTCCACGATGCACATACGTATACTCCACCACCTCTCGTTAATCAATTCACTATCGAATACGCGTCAATTATGATACATTCGCCGTACTGGCGCACTCTTCGCGGTTATCGTTCGAGGATACTACGGCCATTTCGTCCGGATGTGTATACGTCCAGGAATACGATAAAAGTCCGGTGCAAGGACCGACCACCCTGTGCGTGGTACACGTAACCATCGCGGACGCATGCACTTGTACGCGTACCAGTAGATGCACGTGCCGTGCACCTGTCATTTCCCTTTACCGTGGGTGACACAAAGGGGCCGCGCTTCTCGTTAATCGAATACGAAAGGCACAGAGCGCCCATAAGCGGTGGGTGTTTTATCGTGGGCTTTATGAACTTATCACGCAGGTGGTCCCCTCGGCTAACGAGGGAACTTCGCGGTTCCAAACTCACGGTTGACGATCGTGCAATGAAACTTCGCTCGTGACCGAGTGGTGCTGCACGCTTGCGATAGTGGTTGCGTCGCTGCCAATGAGTAACTCGCAAGTATGTCGCTCGTGACTCAATACGATTGCATAATTTGCGATATTAGCCGTATTGTCGCCGATAAGGGAATCCAAGGAATTTTACTCACGATGCAGGGAGGTTGCATAGGTTACAGTGTTACTTGTATTATCTCCAAAAAGGGAATCGAAGTAACATTGACTGTGATGCGATCATTTTGCACGATAATGGGTATTTCTTTACACGATCTATGCGTGTATCCTGCAAAGAGAATATTCTCTGCGAACAGTACCAAAAATAAACTAAATAAAGACTTCATTTTGTATTGTTAGACGTCTAAGTAAAGTACCTGTTTTTATTTTATAATTTCAAAAGTCCATCTCTACCAGTAATGGTTTATATGCTACATATTATACAACTAAGTTGTTTCAAGGAAGAACAGGCTTCTTTTCTAGAGACACGGAAGTGTTACATGTTATTTCAGGAAATGGAAAAGGGTGATAAAAAAAAAACGTGAAGCTTTTTCAGCTTCTGTTTCTTAATTTAAAGCCGTCGAGAAAAATTTCTCAACGTTCCTTCTAGTCACTCGATTGATCCACGAATCCTCGTTCCGATTCGCCAGATTCGCTTCTCGCGGTGTTCGAGCCCAAAACTCGAGGCTCAGCAAGGAGGGCACGCGCGAACTTCCGATTCGGCTCCGTATTCCGGGCAAAAAGCGAATCAATTACCGCTACAATTATACACGAAGTTAATCAATACCGGGAGATGAATTATGGAAGGACCCATTAAAGCGACTCCCCTTCGACCTGTCACGCTTTTAATGGCCTGACGTTTTAATTAATGACCCCAAAGAGGCTCGCTTAAACGTTACGGGAGCCGAGCATAAATTACACGAAATTAAATCGTTCTTCATCGCCCTCGCGGCGTGTTTTACATTCTATTATCGCGCGTCCGATAATCGGTGTGCGGCTAACGATAATTTATCGTGCCTTTGATAAAGGCAAAAGCATCGGGACGATAACTGTGCACCGTCTTTCATCGCACGGTGGAACCAGCGTGACGCATAAATATGGTAATTCCGATCATAAACCATCAACGATGCAATCGTGAATTCACTCACTCGACCGTCGGCCTTTCTTACCTTCGGTGCCGTTTGGTGTCCGAGTATGAATTCATTCGGGTTTAACTGGCCAAGGCAGATGAATATGTACGTTACCGATTTCTTCGCAAAAATGTTAAGAACGTGATCTACTGGTGAAAATAAGAAAAAGATGTTATATAAAATTTGTTGGAAAACGCCTTATTACAGACCGAGTATTGTTAAAAGCCAAGAATCAGGGATTTTTTGTATGTTTGTAGACTTGCAGGGGAATACAGAAGGTAGCCTGAACGTTGATCGTAGAAAAAGTCGATCGTTTTTGCCTTATGTTTGGAAAACATTTCTTGCCTTCTATTGTCTGTTGTAATCCTATTTTCTTAGAAAAGTAGGAAATACCCTATTATATATATCGTGTATATTTATGGTAAGAAGTTTAGCAATTTAACGGAAAACGACGAATAATGCGTATAGGATGCGATAAATTGCACGTACGGGTGGTTTTTAAGAACGAGGAAAACAAGATTGCGGACATTTGTTCGCCTTATCGGTTGCAGTCGCGTAAGAAAATCACGTGGCAAAGAGTCGAGGACAATGTAAAGGGAGATACGCTTATCGATGTAGGTCTCGATAGAGCAAATGACGTTAGCTCAGGCATCGGTGTATTGCAAATTGAGATATTCTTGACAGTTTTACTTTTATTTATTAAGACTTTCCTTAGAATTTTATTTTCATCGATGGAGACACTTGCTAAACTTATGCTTCCTTTTCTTAAGAATCGATGAAATTACTTAGTTGGCCTCTTGTCACAATTCTCTTTATATTCCATTTATATCGTACGTTAGCCAAGACACGATTATCTATCAAAAATCAAAACTCCTGTCCAACAATCCTTTATATTCATTCATGAGATATAAAGAATAAATATACCAATCGCGAACGATGTTGAATAACGATAGAAAATTTGCTTTACACGATTACGCTATCTTGTATGCACTTCAATCGAATGATACTCTTGAAGTCTACGACTGAAGGTAAAAGCGTAATCTCGAAGCTGACGCACGCGGCTTTGAGCTTTAAAATTTCTTAACGTTTTCCAACGGCCAGCCATCTATTTTGGACGCAGTTTTTGATTGGCACGTACATCCAAGAGGTCTGCAAAAATCGCGGCCGTACATATATCACGACGCGGCTCCAGTGTCGGGCCAAAACACGAGAAGTTTTTGGAGACGCGCCAAGATGCCGATTAATTTCTTTTCTCCGGCGGATACAAGAAATCGTGGGGGTCGTGGGTAAGCAATTAAGGCATGACAAACGTTTATCACGGCACCGAGCTCAATCGTCGTAAACGCAGCGCGAATGTCACTTTTCTCTGGTTTTTCCGCTTTTTATTTAACCCACGGAGATCTCCGTCTTCTCTCAACTTTCTCGATTTAATCCTCGAAAAGTGAAAGAGCTTGATCGTGCTCTTATATTCATTATATCGATGCTTTACCATAATATCATACAATATCCTCTAAAGACAGTTTAAGAATTTCGTTTAACATTTCCTTAAAACTAGACAAAGTATACTGTCACTCTTGCGAATACGTATTTACATATAAAATGCCTTTGCATTTATCGTCATTATCATTGATTTAAGGTACTCGTTAAGGCGTTCAATTTTCTTTAAAAAAAAAAAACAATCCTTGGGAGCTAGTGAAGGTACGATTAATTTCTCATAAAATATGCGGAGAATGTCTTTGGATTTGTTGTATATGCGCGATTGGCACTCGAAGGATGAAATTCTTCCTCCGGCCGTATGCCGGAAGCGAAATACGAGCGCGATCCTTGCTCGTACAATTAACGGGAGTCCGCGAGAGTATCAGCTGACGGACGATACGCCACGGCGGCTAAGCCGAGTCTTCTTTCCCTGACGAACTATCATTTTGAATTTCTTACTAGAACGCGGTTGCATAAGCGAAGTGGTTTCTTACTTCTCGCGGAATGCACCGGCCGGGAAGGTTGCCACGCTTCTATTCCTCCTAGTATTTCCTACCGTACTTGGATGTGTCCATAATTGCGCACGTTACTTCTCGAAGGGACTTTTTGAATTCGAAACATTCCAACCGAGGATTGTGGAATTTGAAATTGTCCAACCAGTTTACGTAATATGTACTTTTTCACGGGTTTTATTGAATTTGAAGGGACCTCATCGGTTTATCGAGCTGCTGCAGTGTGGGAAAAATTGATGGGAATTTCGTTGTTTGGCATTTTTTCGTGTTGATTGATCAATCTTATGGGATATAAGGAGGTAGTTTCTAGATGATTATTCGATGCTCAAGTAATGAACATTTATTTAGCACGTTGATGATGAATAAGATGACTTGGTAAAGTTTACAGTAAAAGCACGATGGGTTGCTATAATCATTCATGCCACAAGCTGTCTATTAACGACAGTCTCGAGGCTTTTCAAACCGTACTGGAAATATTTTCCTCGTCTTTTCAAGTCTCTTAATACGATTCGCGTCCTGTATAAAGCACGTAGACGATTTTTGCAAAAGACCTTTCAAGAAGATACATCGTCGATTCACCGCTTGGCAATGAGTCCTACGAAGACTTTAGCCCCGATGACGCAATTGAGAACAAAGATTTGCTCTGTGCGAGTAATCCTTGTAGCATTGCGTAATTAAATATCTCGTCTCAAGGTCATCTGATTAGCCAGCCTTGCAGTAACACGCCCAAGAATGTATCCGTAACTAAGTATACACCCCGTGATTTTATGTTAGCTTTCGTTTCAAGCCATCGTCGCGTACGTTTTTGCATAAAACTTTGCGTACTGCGCTTATATAAACAGAGCAAACAATAAGGAGATGTTGCTTAGCAAAATGAGATTGCGTATCGATGCCTGTGCTTTGCAGGAAGAAATATTACGTGCTTTGTGTTGTATGAAAAGATTTTGATAAAAGAATGTATCGAGTCTTTAGAGTAATTCTGTGCAACGTAGATTTGGTGGTCCAAAGTCCACCCTGGAGCATCAAGTCCTAGGTTAAATGGTCTTAACACGTTGATGCTAGCTGACACCACATTGGCGTCATTTGCATGCCGACTGTTAATGATTACTGCCGTCACATTGGCGACATTTAAAGCGATGATCGTCAAATATTCACAGTTATTCGGTCTGTTTTATGTTATTCCTTGTTTTCAATAGATAAAAGACAACATTTTCTGATATTTGTCGATCATAGATTAAAGAAAGATTACTGGTGAAAGTGACTTGCACGGTTACCCAGCGGTGTTAATAGTCGATGCTAAAAAACGAAAGAATAATTAGCAGCCGATGATGTAAAACAATGTATAATCAGTATTAAACATGGGACGAATAATCAATATTTATACTAAAAAATACGGAAATAATTATTGATCTCTCCTCTTACGTTTCCACTTCCAAGTCATATTACAGAACGCGTATATACTTTTTCATCATCGTAGAATTTATATGTTTTCACTAAAATTAAGTCGTGCGTTCATTTAGATATTAATTATACAACTTTGCATCCACCGGATTTTTTTTCCGAAATTAGGACTTTATTGTAAAAAACTAGTTACACATTCATAATTCAAAGTATCGTCCATCGTTGACTGCAGCAAAATTATACATCTAATACATCTGAGGCATCGATGAAGTCCCCAACCCAAGGATCTACCGATCTACATCAAGACTTAATAAAGATCGTTTGAAAAATAAAACCCACTAACTCGTCCAATTGAAACACACTCATTCAGCAAAAGAAAACTCCTACACCAAATTAAAGGGACAATTAACAGTCGATACTGAAATATATAAAAAGTATACAAGTAACTTCCATAGGTATATGAAAAAAAAAAAAAACCTAAAAATCCGGTGCAAAGGAAGAATCAATGCCCAATGCTAAATGCCAAGCGACCGACCGAAAGTCCGTGCGCTAAAAAAGGAACAGGGAGGTATGGGACGAAGAAGAAAGCAGGATGATCCGCGAGGAGAAGGTGGAGAGCACCTCCCGTGGAACCGATAGCTCCGCTCCAGAGAGGAGCGGGTACACCCACGTGCACGGCATAGTAAACACCGAGATTCGGACTGGCCGTAAGAAGGAGGACGCGAGCGAGTCGCGGAGGAAGAAGAAGAGGAAAAGAGGAGAGGGCAAAGGCAGCTAATGGTAATGGTAGCAAGCCAGTGTCTCTCGAGCCGCCGTCGAAGCCGGTACACATCCACCTCCTCGTGGTCCACGTGTGCTCGTTCCAGTGCCTCGAAATTCTGCAGCGGTGTTCCTCGAATCGCGCGCGACGAGGATCGAAGAGTAATTAGGAAACTTCGGAGGAGGTTTCGTAGAGTAGCGTGAAATAATCTTGTATTCCTGGAAGGGGAATCTGACGGGTTAGGTGTTCATTGCGGAGGGTCGGGAGTTTGTTCGAATCGTGGAAGATAGGGGGGAATTTTTCGAACGATACGTCCGTCCAGTCGATATTTGCCCGTGGCGTCGAATTTTCGCGAAGTCCGGCTGGAACCGCGTGTGCCCTGCGACTAGAGTGCTCGAGTGCATCCGAGGAAATCACTGGACTATGATGATTCTCCTTTAGTAATCTCGCGTTGAGATTTTTTTTTTTTGCTGCTGAGTGAAACCTTGCGAACTTGCTGTCAGATGATTTTTTGGAGAGATTGACGAGAGGTGTCAAGATTCAGTCCGCTAGAAAATATTATGCCTAATATTGGGTATCCTTTAATCGAAGCTTGTGATCGATGAAATTTTACGATCTCCCAATTTCTGTGATTATCGATACATCGATGAGGCCTAAAAAATATTCTATTAGCGTGATACTGAAGCCTGCAAAATCGGAAAATCCATATCGTCGGAGGATAACGAAGCACCTATCAAGCGCCTTCTGAAAAAGCTTCAAGGCCGAAGAAGATCGTTTGCACATTTATCGTGATTATTAAGAGAAAAAAATCAAAATTTGGAAATGCATATCGCCTGCAAGACGATAAAGCAAGTATCAAATACCCGCTAACCAGACGCCAGTATCGAACGAAGTCTCACGTCCGATACTTCATTCGGGCCTTCATAAAATTCCCCAAAAGACTCAATACTTACGTCTCAATCCTTTAAAATCCGAAATACCAAGTCACCAAAAGACTCTAAACCAATCACCTTGCCTTGACATCAAACCTCGACACTCACAAGGTCCCTCCAATAATCTCACCTACAAGGTCTCAACGCTATCCCAATCCTCGCAAAATCTCTCGAAACTCCCTCGAACCTTCCAAATCCATAAACCCACATCCCCAAAGAACAATAAACCAACTACCAAAAAGCCTCCGCTCAAAAATCGCTCCTCACCCAAAATCCCCACCTCCATCCACTCCCCAATCGCTCCCCCCGAACCCACGAATCCCCATCACCGCAGGACCACAAACCAAATATCGCCCATCCTCCACCCAAACCCCCAGTATCCACATCCCCAAACACACCCAATCCTTCCCTCCCCAAATCTCCAAATCCTCCTAGCGTGAGTGCCAAACCACCCAAGGACCACCGAGTCTGTCACGCCACGAGCAACTCCCCGCGCCAGCCTCCTCCTCGGTGGCTCTCCTCGCGATCTTCGAGGCGGTCCCTCCTGGACTGATTCCCCTGGGGAGTCTCGACGTGTGGACGATGGCCACGCGGGCGTCCCTTGGGAGCATGGGGTAGAGATGCGCCTCGGAAGGTCAGTCTGGACCCGGGGCGCTCTGGCCCTCGGAGTAGGGAGCCTGCTGCTGCTGGGGCTCCGATGGGGGACCGGGCGTCCCGACGAGGGGCTCGGCCAGTATTTTGGCTGGCACGTCGGCGCGCTGTCGTCCGGATCGGAGGGGCCGATCGGAGATGACGGCGCGGAAAGAGGAGAGAAGTCGTCGCGGTCTGGCGACGGATCGAGGGCCGTAGGGATGGCCGCCGCGGGTCCCCTGGCGATCGAGGGGGGGCGCCTGGAGGGGGATTATCTTCGGGACGATTACGGAGCGCGGAGCGCGGTGCTGGAGGAAGGGGGGCAGGGGGGGCAAGGAAATGAGGAGGAGGACGCCGCGAGGAGCGCGGATCGAGTTTCTCGAGGGAACTCGGGAACGACGATGCGGCTTGAAGGTTTTTCCTCGGTGATGGACGCCTGGAGTTTTGCGGAAGGGGGAGCTTTTGACTCGAGGAGAAAAGTACGCGATGGCTTCGTGAGGGATTATTCTCGGAGAGAAATAGGGAGTGGAGAAGTGCCTGTGGAGGATGGAGGAAGTATGTTCATCGCTACTAAGAGGCGTAAGGGCGAAGACGAGGATTTTTCGCGCATGGAGGAGAAACGTTTACGGGTGGAATGGCCCTCGCAGGAGTCATTAGTGGATTCGAGGCGTCGTCAGAGAGAGGGAGAGGAAATCTTCGAAAAAACGCAAGACACTAAAGGTGATCCTACGGAAGGTTTCTCGATCGGATCGACTGAGGATCAGAGTGAGGAAAAAATCGTAGTGCGGGAGGAAGGTGAGTCGGATGATTTCGGGATAGATACAGCAGCGCAAGATAAAGCCTGGAATGATTCGTCGGCGAATACCGAAAACAATACGAGTAACAAAAGTGAAGCGAGGAGCAAAAACCGAGGACGGTCGACGGTCGAAAACACGATACGAAAATTAGTAGCCACGAAGGAATCGACAAGATCGTTAACGAATTCCAGGGAGGAAGGCGACGAATTCCAGCAACCGGCAGGACGATCGTCGAACGTATCCCTTGTACAGGGATTAGAATGGGAAAAAAGGATACCAGAAAATGGAGTCCCGAAAAATCTGCGAGCCGATCGGAGCATCGATGACGGCAAAAGTTTCACGGCCAAAGGAGTCGCGGCATCGAGGACGAAGCGTTCCAGACAGGATGATTCCTACGTGGCGGAAGAGGCTCCCAAGGATTTTACTGGAATGCGGGAGGACCAGCGGCCGGTTTTTTTTCGTCAGGATCGCGAGCAGGTTCTTTCTTCCGCAAAGAGGCACGCGAAAGCCATTGACGGCCATAAAGAGCTTCTGCGAGAGGGGGATCGTCGGCTGGGCCTTGGCGGGGGCAAACGTGAGATTATCCTCCGTAATTGGCTACTCAGGACCCTGGCTCCTTCCGCGGGCTCTCAAAGGACGAAGGCTCGCCCTCGAAATCCCCACAGGCCAACTCCCCGTGTGCACGCCAAAGCCGGGGATCCTCGAAACGAACGTCTCGAGAGAAATTCCTCGAAGGGCAAGGATAATCGCGCTTCCTCCACCAGCGAGATGCGCGAAAGACGACGAGAGAGGAAAGATCTGATGGTGATCCACAACGGCGTGTCCCTGGCGCACCGCGAAGAGTATCCGGAGAGAAGTTTGAGATCGATCTTGGAAAAGGAGAGATCACCAGCCGATATGATGATCGAGCACGAGCTGGCAGGCTCCAAGGTGTCGCTGGGTTCTCGACGGGAGCGATCGGAGGTCGAGGAGGAGATTCAATCTGCCAGACGAAAGCGATACTCGAATTACTATTCGCCACAGTCCGCCACCCCCATGGCTTACGTGCACATTCAGCCGGCGTATCCGGTGCCAGCGGCTCCACCTGCTAACCGGAAATGCGTACGATGCATGGTCGTCTACAAACCTTGTCCCACGCAGGCCAGGCCGCCGCCGAGGATCGTCATGCCGACTTACAGATACCAGGAGCCGGCCTCGAAGTGGCGCGGCCTCAAATACGGTGAGTGTACTTTGGCTAAATCTGCTCATAACTGAGAGAATATCGGGCGGAATCGGGAGAAATCATCGAGGTTATGGATGCTCGACGCGGCCAAGGATGATTCTGTGACGTTCGTCCCGTCGGTTGGATTTATCATAACACGTCCGTTACGTGTGTCGCGATAAACGGTAGATAACGCGATCTGGCCGACTGCGACGGTAATGCAACACTGCGCGCGATAATAATTGCGACGTTCTGGAACTGCACCGTGACCCCCTCGAATTTGGGGACTAATGTCGAATTTGGTTTGTCAAGGTTGGCGATTAAGAGTAGCGAGTAGGTAGTCGAGACTAAGTTGAATGGTCTGAGAAGACGTTGAGGGGATTGGGGTGAATATAGATAACGAGCTGTACATGTTAACTACGAGTTTTATTGCTGCAATGATTTGTATATTGTTATATTATCTGTAGAGATATTGAAGGATTAGTGTCGCGTTTTTTCCGCGCGCGAAACGAAGATAATTGAAAGCGAGATTCGAATCTCTCTTGTCTCGAATCACTCGTTTGTTGGCACACTGGCTCACTAGATCACTCGCTCATTGGCGCGGTAGCTCATCAGATCAGTAGCTCGCTGACCCACTGGCTCGCTAGCTCAGTAGCTCATCTCTTATGGTAGCTCAGTAGCTCGCTGGTTCACCAGCTTGGTAGCTCACTAGCTCACTAGCTCATTAGCTCACTCGTCCACCAGCTTACTCGCTCATTAGCTCACACGCTCTCTGGCACACTCGCTCACACGAAGACAATTTGTGAAACAAAGCACACCGTAGCTTTTCGAACTATACGAATGACGTCAGATATGCGTACCATAAAAATCGTCTTTGGCTCGAACGTATATACTTAAAACCAACAATAATACGTAGAGTTTCTTATTGATCAATGTTTCTTTTAATATACGATCCAGATATTATTTTCAATATAGCCGTAAGCTATTCTATCCTAGCTAAAAGTACGTATCGCAAAAGTCATCTTTATCCCGAAGACGCTTCCTAGATTTAACGGCGATGCTCGGTGCTCCTTCCGAAACAATGCACAGTTCCCTTCGCTGTATAATCTAAGCATTAAGCCCGATACGCAATTTACCTCGATTTGCACGAATGCGAAAAATCGCCTTTACCCCGAAGACAGTTTCGAGATTCAGGAGAGATGCACTGCGCCCCTTCTGAAACAACGTGAAGATCCCTTTGGTATATAATCTAGGCATTAAGGTCGATATACGATATATAAGCGATGCAACTATCCGTCGCCCCCCCCCCCTCTCCTTTACCTTGATTGCGATTTATTGCTCCGCTGTTTATCCCGCGCAAAAGTTCTCCGTGCGCAACATTGCTCGGTTAATGAGCCGCATCCGTGGCTCTCCGGGTTCTCCACGGAGGTCGAAGGTCGCGGGTTTGATCGACGCAACACGGTGGTAGGCGCTCGAGTTTACACCCAGCGCCTTTTTCTACACGGCCTCCTTTTTACAGGATTTTTAGAAATACGCTGGAAGGCGAGGACAGCCTTCCTTTGCCTTAACACGGTTTATCTTCGATATGTCTCTTGAAAATGGGTTTCTGTCCTTCTCTTGTGTTTTTTTCTTTTGTTCTTTCCTCGCACAAAACGTGGAATGTGCGAAGCAAAGGTTTTGGGGTCGATTATCATCGTGGATTAGGAGAAGGGTGGTGGAATGAAGTTGTGGAAAGCAGAAGTTCCTTTTCTTTGACGCGCTTCATCTCACATTTTTCCGCAAAAAAGTTGTTTTCGCTCAGCTTTGTTTCGCACGATCTTTTGAGGAACGTATTTATCGTGCGTAGGAAAAGTTGAATCTACTTCCGCTTTCTCGGCCAACCGGATGCCCCTATCGGCAGAGCGGTCATCGAATTTCGCCGAATCCAGCAATAACGGCTATTGTTGGGCGTCGATAAGCCGCCGATAATTTCCCATTCGGGGAAATCGATCCGCCACGTTCCTGCTTCCGCGAGTGGATGCGTCAGGTGTCGGGAAAAAGCCGACTTCCCGACTATTTACGACGCCTTATCGATGATTAGAAGCGTCCTTGATCGAACTCGTGCATTGCAAACGAGTCTCTGGTACGACGATGCCGATTTTCAGAATGGAAACCTAGACTTTATCAGCGCATGGTTCAAGAATGACTTTGATTACAGTGTTAAGTGGGTCAAAGAAATATTACATTATGCACTACAACATATTCAAATACGGTGCACAACCGTGGAAACGAGTCAATAAACAGCGAGACCGCGCTTATTTTTCTCGCGGCACTTTGAGATACTCAAAAGATCACTTATATCCCCTGTGAATATCGATAGTCATCGAAAACATCGCTGCCTCTAAAAAAAATGCACATCTAAAAAAAACTCACCGACAAATATATTTCCCTTTTAAGACGAATTCTCTTCACCAAGGGTGAAAAGAGCTTTGTTCGTAAATACCGATAGAATTTTTATTCTCAAAGGAACACTTTACCAAACGACGACTATATCGACGTTGTGTCTCTTCGTGGAGATCGAAACATTCGGTACCACTTGGCCCGACAACGTGCGCGCTTAATCAAAACTCTAATTCACCATCCTCCAACACGATTTCCGTAGAGAGAAATTCATTTCCACTCGAGTTCGCTTTCCCAAAGGTGTTCTCGGGGAATTTAAATGCAGCATTGCCCGTGCCAAAGCCCGTACCTTCCAACTCGCTAGAGCGAGAATATGGTGAGCGAGGCGCGATAAAAGGAGAAAAGCGAGGAAAGCTTATCTTGCACCGAGACACGCAGCACGCTCCGAAATGATAACCTTTGCGGAATACCTTAGGTTTATCTCGCGGCTCTACGGCTCCGCGGTCTCATTGTTCACCGAGACGCATGGACACACCGGCCTGAATTATGTAGATTCCAGGCCGGCACGATAAAAGAATAATCGGCGAATGATATGCATAACAATGAAGGCAGCGTGTACCGAATCGAGCTGCCGCCATTTATCCGCGAGCGAGAGGAGACGAAAGAAGCGGAAAAAACGCCCGGGGGGAAATGCCATTCGGCCCTGTTAATCCTACGGCGTGTTCGGCTTGGCCTTGGGCACCTGGGCTTTCTACGAGTCCTAATTCGATCGACACTCTCCGTCCGCGCATTGCGAGCTCCCTTCATCCCGCTGTATTTGACCCTAGCTCAGAATTCTTCACCGTGGCTTACGTTGTTGCTAAACTATCGTAGAATAGATTGCTCAAGGAGAATCTTGTGCAATTTGATATGCTTTTGCCGATCTTTGGGAAGAAATTTTTGGCGTACTTACACTTTGCAAGAATTGGGGTTTAAAGAATATTTGATACGATTAAGAAGCGCAATGAAGAGAGTCGATGGTATTTGAAGTGAATTTGAATTATGAGACGGTAAATTTGATGACGCTAAGATAATTTAGAGTTAATTGTACGCTTGGTGTACGTGACTTTTGTAGAATTGTTTAATTTGACGGATTTGGACGGCTTGGAACTTGGGAATGAGGTTTGCGAGCTACGATAGTTTTTAAGACTCGTATTGTTTTATCATATTTATAGACATATTCTTCACACGATCTTTGGTATAAACAAGAGTATATTAGATTTTATTTAAGAATACAATATCTACGATTGCGGATATGCTTCGATCGCTCTATTTATTCTTCGCGTTTCTCGCGTGATCGTTATGTCTAGTGACCATAACACACTCAAAATGTATTCCATAAATTCCAGACAATTATTCAATGAAATCCCATCGTATAATAAGGACGTTCTTTCAAATTACCACGATAGGAGCCCAAAATCAAAGGACCGTCGCACAGTTTAAGGTATGGTATAAAGAAGTCACTTTTCCCATAGCTTGGAAAACTAATGCGCGCTACGAAGGAGTCGATTCATCAAAGAACGCTCGAGAGGAAGGAGCTAAAAATATCGGTGTATCGACAAGCGCGTAGCTGCGTGTACGCGCCTGCACGCACGAAAGTGCGTGATGTCTGTGCGAAAGCTCGCGATGCTTCAAGCCAGATCGTACACGCGGACAGTCGACGCCCCTCAAAACCCAGATAACCTAACAAAATCGCTCTGGTACGTCGAGGACACCAACGAAATGCTTTCCTCTTTTCGTCCTCGCAACCCTGACTCTTAGATATCATCTTTGATTCCTGAGCCGCATCTTTCTCGAACGTTCTTTACGCATCATTAGCGTGCTATCGAGGATCATTAAGGGTATTTCGATAGGATAATCACAGCCTCTCGCGTACTCACGATTCAGGAAAGTCAGCACCGAGCTGAATCTCTTCTTAATTCCCCGTATGACGGAGTTACGGACGATTTCATCATCGAAATTTTATCCAAGTAGAGGAATTTGAAGTTAGACACTCATTTACACCGTGTAGCAACGCGCAAGAAGTACTGACGTTCTTAGTAAAAAAAAAAAAAATTATGAAAGAGATTTGCTCTATCTCTCGAGGATATCTTTATATAATAAAGGTAATACGCATTTTTCTACCTTTACGTAGTTCACCTTTCACCGAGCCTTTCATATCATTCGACGTGCAGAACATTGAGTAAGAATACGGACTTTTTTCTATACTCGATTACTTGCCTTACGGGTTACAAGTAGCGTGATAATATACAGAGAATTAACACTAGAATTATCGAACGTTATCCCGATATCTTTAATTACACACTAATCGTCTATCGAACGTAAGGATAAACTGATTTATGGAATCATTCGCTCAACAGAACGACCTAAATTTTTCCAAAATGAACCCTCGCGATTTTTAGGAGTTTTTCTGAAACATGAGAGATTAATTATTCTCACACTCTGAGTAGTTCCAGGGTCGAGGACTGCACGATTATTAGGGAAACCCGCGACAGTGACAGCGTACCGAGTGAAAATTGCGGTCCATTGATTGATTCGGGTACGAAAGCGGCGGATGCGTAACGTCCATCAGGGGGAATGCGTAACATAATTGCGATGTACGCACGGTGCTCCTTAATCGCGCGTGGAAACATTTCCACACGGGTGGCCCCGGATGGCGAGCCTCTTCCCGGAGGAGAGCCTTGTAACGCGCCTTTTAATTGACGCCGTCTTTATCGGCCATTATCCATTAAATTTTTCATCCAGAACGCATCGTCGATACCATCTCCCTCGTCAAATATTATGTAGGCACCTTCCGCAGCGATAATTTGTCGAGGGACATCGAGCGAGTCGCTAAGTGCCGCGCTCTTCCGCGAAACTGCTTCTCCCCCCTTCCCATGCTCGAAATGATTTTTTTTACGAATCTCTGAATAATCGCGTACTAAGGTTGTGTTTGAAGGTAACAGAAATTCGCGAGGTTAGGTGTAAAGAATCGATGGTACTGGATACTAGAATCTACGGATAAATAATTCCACTTTGACCACAAGAATTTCCACGGATTCCAGAAATTCGTCTCTCGATAATCGAACCTACTAAGTAACGCTAAACGATTCGAGGTTAAAGCGATACAGACCATAGTGTTCGTTTCGATGATCTTGTACAAGAAGATTTTTATTTTTAAACAAGTTTTACAGCGTTGATCCGAGGAGAGGATATTTTACAAGTGGTATCAGTCTCTTTGTGCTTGAAACGTCGAAGTTACGAATGAGATCTTTCGAAGTCGATGATCATGGCGAGAGCGGATACAAGGGCGCGCGAAGGAGCGAGGAAACGAAGTGGCGAAGGATGACACTGGGATGATGTTAATATCTTGTCAATGTCTCAAAAGAATGTCTTCGTCGGATTACACGTTGGGAGAAGGCACTGCGCTCGCGCGAATGTGCGTGAAGATTCGTAATCGTCCGTGGAGGAGCGCGTCAAGGGTGGCCGGCCACGTGCACCGGGTCTGGCCTTCGAGAAGACTTCCCAACGTGCTCTTTATTAATGCGCTCGTACGCTTTTATTAACATTCCGATCGGCGATGATTTCAGTCGTCGGCACGGGGATACCTTACCAATCGTCGTGCACGGAAATTACGCGTGTCGCGCTAAAGTCTTGATCGCAGAGTAATGGAATAAGAATAATCGCAGAGTCGCAGGGGGATAAACATAGTGCGCCCTTCAAGCCCTTCGCGAGAAACATCGCAGAGGGTAATATATGGCGATTAAGTAAAACGCGTCTCGTAATATCGCGAACTCGAAAAATCCCGGTATAGTGTATCACATTTTATTCCAGCTAAAAAAAATGTAACCGCAACCCAACTAAAAAAAAGAAAAGTGAGTACACGAAACCTTTTAACAAGCATCGTCGTAGAGTTCTGTGGAGTACGGAGAAAAATGGAAAAGATCTCGACTGTCCTTGCAATAAATCTGCTCGAAGATCTTTATTTCGAACTCGCGCGGTACAATCAACCATACCAGTCTTTTGATATCGTTAGCAGTAACAAGATGACGCGTACGCATTATATACAAGGAAAGAAACTCGCCTTTTAAAAAAAAAAAAAAATACCAAGTCGAGTGTTGGGCGTATTCTCGATGCATCTCGTTCATCGTGTAGCGGTTCACGGATTTCAATTAGACTATTGCACCTGCATCCGATGCCAGAGGAGTGAATCCTCTCGAAATTCACTCCCGGCCCTTTCACGATCTTGTAACCCGCCACTAATCTCTCTCAGCGCGTCATTAACCAGCTTGTTCCCGGATAACCGTCCCGATTATGACGTTGGTCGGTTTATCAGCGGACAGTGCCCGTATCGTGGGACGAGTTAATTCGGCCGCGGATAATGGTCTTCACGATGGTCATTAATTTATCCACGGCCATTTTCGAAGGGACAGGTCCTTCGAATCGTCCGCGATAATCTCTGCGTGAAATCGTTATTTGCAAGGCCCAAGAGAAATTGCGACATCTGGATTCTTCGGCTATCGGACACTCGGTAACGAGATTGCGACGGGGGTATAAGCGGATTAGAGGCGCACAGAGCGACGACAGCCGTGTGATACGTCAAAACAAGGCTCCGCCTATGGCGGGGACTCCTAATCGCATTCGTCCTGGGGATTGAATTCGATTAATTTGAATTAAACGTGGCACCTTGGGTCGCCATGCAACCGCGGCATATGCCAGACGAGGAGCCACTATGTACTCTTCTACGGAATCCGCTTTGTTCATTACTCTGAGGAGTTAGCAAAAATAGAATATATCCTGGAAATTATTATCCAAATAGAATTATCCTGGAATATATCCTAGAAATTTATTTTTTATTACTCGTTATGTACTAGAGAAAACTGGTTTTAAAGAAATGAGTAAGAAACAAACACGTGACTGTTCTCTTCTAAAGTAGTAGGTACTTACACATTTATTTTCCTATTACGTTCTACAAAAACGTGTTGTAGCACGCGAGAAAGTAAAGTCGCGAATGGATATTAATAACGGCGATTTAGTTGGCAATCTTTTTAAGTAAAGCGAATCTCAGGTGCGGCGATAATCAATTTGGGGCAAAAGGAAGAGCGTGGAATTCCAATGCGAGGCCAGGGCGAAAACCGTGCGAATTTCGCTGTCTGTCACATCGAAGAAACCGCGGTTCCGCCGATAACTCGCCAACGAGAGGAGTCACGTTAATAGCCGCGTTCCAGCGACAAGTGTCCCGCGAGATAAAGCGGTAACTCGAAATAAAAGAAAAAAAAAAAAAGGCAGGCCGCGGAAGAATAAAGTTGCTTCGAGCGATCGAGCGAATGAGCGACGCTGAACGGACGAATGGACGCGATGCAGAATTATCCCTGAGATAAGGGTTCGGCCGCTTATCGGTCGGTATGCGCAGATTCCTTGGAATCTAGGTAATTTCCAGCGTTGCACCTTGGGATAATTTAATCATATTAAGAGGACCATCGAGAGTTTAATCCCCATTAGAGCGACTTTACTTCCTGCCTCGAGATAACGAGGCATCGTTCGGTACACACGCGTCGATTACTTTCTCGGTACTTTTTTATGTCCGCGTGTTTTTTCAAGACCGGCGATAGGTCCCGCGCAGGTTTGTGGCGCTCATAAAAGGGGAAGCGCGCCGATGTTCCATTTCTTTTTGGTAGATCTTTCGCCGACGAATAAATTTACTCGACGAATAAAGTGGATAAACAGCGATGAAGGGACGGATGTGCAGGAGGAAGATGGAATTATCTGGAGAGACTTATGTACTCTCTTGCCGACGACCGAGGATCGTCGATAAACCATCGGTTCCTGGCTCGTCTTCTTCGTGCGATCCTGCTCATTGACAAGTAGAAGTTGAGAAATTGTTTGTCGATGACCGATTAATTTATTTTGGGAAGAGTCGTTTGAAGTCCGTTACGCGTATACGCGAATATTTTCATTATCGATTTCTCGTGTCTCACTGAGAAGATCTAAGAAACCTTAAGAAAATACATTTTATTGAAATAGACGCGTCTTACGTATCTTCCTAACTTGATATAGAACTTCGAATTTCTACAAAATCCACAGAAGACTCTGCAAATACTGTGTAATACAACAAGGATACCCATATTTAAATTTATTTCCCGAACGTTTTCCTCTACCATCTTTTTTCTTAATGTATACAATTTCAAATAATCTTCACATTTGTCTCTTAATACTCGTGGATCAGAAATCTGCGGGATAATCCTCAAATTCTAAGGTACAGCGTACGCTGATATTCAAGTCCTTCCCTGAGCTCATTTCTTTTTCGTAAATCCTGTCATGACGTCAAACGCGTGAGACACGCACGATAAGAGTAATTTACAACAAGATACACCCCCTCTGGCTCTTTACCTCAGCGCTTGCCCCTCGCTATGCCGCCGTTATTTACTCTTATTTCACGGTGTAACTCATCGCCGGTTTACTCAAACGTGCACGCACACGGATCAAAGGTCCAAAGCCTCTCTTATTCCCGTCCCTCGGCTTCTCATTTCGTTCCTTACCTACAGGATTCTTGCCTACGGTACTTCACCCTGCATCGCTTTCTTCTGCAACAATTTACCGGAATTACCAGCGAACACGGAATGCATTTGGATTTCTGTGAAGATTAGCGTATAATTGGATATCCATCCCGGTATATGATTTCTGATTGATAAAATCCGGTGTCCTAATATTCAGGGTTTAATGATTAGAGTGGAGAACAGTTTTTATGCGTTGAAAGCTCGTTGAAAGAGAAACGCAACCTTGGTTCTCTAAGCACGACTTGGGTTGCTGTCAGTTTCACATCTGAATGTTAATGGAGTATGAATAATTGGATGAAAGTTTATGGATAAATTTTTTTTTGTTATTGGAGGATTCGTCGATATTGTAGAATAGTGTAAAGATTAGTGCGCTGATTATAAAAGTATCATTGTGTTTTTATTTCTCTTACGTAGTTATGAATTTTGTTGTCAACAGTTCCCTTCATATTTCAAGTTTAATGTCGTCCAGAGTAAAAAAGGTATTGAGGTAGAAGTTTTAGTATCCATGGAGTTGATGTATATCGATGCAATAGGAACCGTTGCAGCGAGTGCACTTAAAAATAATTTTGATCGAGTAGACTTTTTGCCGGATACTCTTCAGAATGCTGTCATTCCATTCGGCTTAGCATTCGCACGCATCCACTTGAATCGACGCTATATTAAGCTGCGAAGCGGAATACAGAGTCAGACCTCGGGAGTTGTATAGCCGTATCCCCCCTTTGGCATATACTTTGGCATTAAAGCGTGAGAGATGTAATTTATCATGCTTTCATTGGGATGTCGAATCGAGATTACTTCGAATGTTTGCAATTGAGTCATCGCTATTAACGGCAGGTACGCATCCTACGACTCGGCCACTTCTGCGTCGAACCACGCGACTCCGAACCGCGATCGTCGGTAGAAAGTCTCTCTGTTTTTATCATCGGGCCGAAAAATCGAGAACCTGTACGACGATCGATACTTTCAAATACAGTAAAAACAACGGTCCCGAACGGACGGGAAGAAAACGAAGAAATCGAAGGAGGAAGGAAAAAAGCAGGAATAACGCGGGCGATATTCCCTCTCCCTCTCTCCCTCTCTCTTTACTCAAAGGTACTAACTCACCTTCTCGCAATTTTCTACCTCACCCTTCAACACAATTGTCTACTATCTCCGTCTTCGAGCCGAAAAGTAGTAAAAAAAGTTCATTCCAGATAATATATTCGCCTTAACAGTCGATATTAAAAATGAAAAAAAGAAAGATCGTTTATAATCGAGTTAAAAAATCATCTGTGACCTTATAAAGAGGAAACCTCATACCAGGCGATCCTCATTAATACGAGCACCTGAGCGATGGATACGAGTGCTCGTAGGGCCAAGGAAATACGAAATTCATAGAAGGAGGAGGTCGAAGCTGGAGGAGAAAATCGTGGAGGGGGCACAATGCGTCCCGAGAGGCGGCTGCACCGGTGCAACGCGCCCGCGGCGATGCAGCGCGCTCCGTCGCGGCGGCTTTGAACCCGGTGTAGGTATATATCTCGCGATATCTCCGGCAGTCGTGTCCGGCCAAACACGAGAAGGCGAACTTCCTTCCTGTGCCGGTGCCTCCTACCGGCGGCGCATTCGCCTCGACCAGTTTGCAACGAGGAGCATCGCCTCCCTTCCTCCTGCACGCTCGCCCTTCTCCACGCTCGGCCCTTAACCTTCGGCCAGAGTTAACCGTGCATCATCCTGCTACTTTAACCCCGTACAGCTGGGTGTGATCTCGATGGTAACGTTGCAAACGCGTTTCTTTTTCTTTTCTTTTTTTATCGATATTGGGGCCATTGGTCACTTTGAAGATGTATTTGGCACAACACGTATATCTTTGGGGGCAAAAGGAAATTCGAATGAATCGATATAATGATCCAAATACAGTATGAAAATCAGGAATCATGTCATAAAGCGCTGTGGTTTTTTTTAGAGAAATGACCGAGTCGTCGTGACTCGTTCGCTGGTTCTAGTGTTAAATCGATAGGATTATCTTGCCTAGTATTCCGGACCTCGGCGTAGACCAAAAAACTGATCGGTGGTCGTGGTAAATAGGGGGAAGAAAATTACAGGTGAATATTGAGAAATTAGACGCGCATCCTCGAGTTATTGATAATAACTCGCGATGCATACCGGTAGTGCGAGTGTACTACTAACTATATGGCTATTTAACCATAGTATTATGGAACCCGTTTACGATATCCCCCGGCTAATTAAGATCGTAAGGCTACCCGAGTGACGCGAATAAATGACACGGAGTATCTTCGACGATCTAGAATTCTCCTCCTTTATGATGATACGCGTATTTATCCTATCGAACCTGGATGCTAATCCCCCTAGCTCCTGGCCCTTGCCACATTTCCGCGTTGCGACACAAAGGCGATTTTATCGGGAACGCGTTGCATGCCTAGATACCCCGCTCTCATCGCGGATGCCCTATTTGCTCCGCCCTAGACCCGCCAGTACAACCTACTCTACATACATCCTCGTTGCGCAAAAGAGCGGGAGATATAATGAAAAAGCACCGTATACGCCAGAGTACAAGGCGATAACGGCACACGAGATAGGCAGAAACTTTGCGTTTCCTGAGGAACGTTAGAAACTACGATTCACGCCGAGCGGTTCGTGTACACAAGGGCTGATCGCAGGCCCGAGCACGAATCCCATGCATTACCGTGTAATGCTCGCCAGGGCTTCGATCGGATTACACTTACACGCTCCTATCTTTCGCTCTCTCTCTCTCTCTCTTTCTCTGTTCCTTTACCTCTATCTATCTTCCTGTCTCCCTCTCTCGTCTGTTCGTAATGGTTGTTGGCAACACTTGCAGGATCGCGCACTCACGAGAAGAGCCTCGCCTCTATGGTCCTTGTCGATCCCGATAGATTTGAGGAGGGTCATAAATCCATATCCATGACCATGTCCAGTTATGGTCATAGATACACAATTAATTATGAGAGAGGTATATGCGAAGTTCGAAATGATTCTGTAGATTTAAAGGGTAACTCGAAACATTTGGTTCGAAATGCATGTCCGGTTAGAGTATTCTTTTTCCATGGGGAGTTCAGAAGAGCAACTACGTCCGATGGTACAATTATAGGAACGTGGATTACTTTATATCATTTTCTGTCCGCTATTCGGACACGTTTTTCTCATAACTCACGGGGCATCCTGCCTCTGCGATTACGCTTGTCGTGAATAGAGGCGTATTACTCCTAATTTCATTGAATCGCCGAGTGCGAGAGTCGAAGCTACGCTTATTAGTCGATCGCGTCTCGTCAAGCCATCGGCCGTGCTTTTTACCAAACTTCTTTTCGTGGCACAGCGAACGATAGCGGAGGATGGCTGATCGTTGGTTCAAGCACGTCTCTACGTACTCGCCGGGGTCTCGATCGGATCGAGCACACGTGTTATTATTCAATAACAGGTGTACCGTGGCCAGCACCATGTGGCCTCTAATCCGAGTGCGTGCGATGCAAACAAAACGTAGATGTACAGCCGGATACCGAGGTACGGGTATTACGAGTCTTGCACTCCAAATTCACCTTCTTGCACTTCCAATTCGTCCTATTGCAAATCAAATTTCTTACTTGGAAATCGATTCTTTTCTATAGAAGAAGTAATCTCAAAAATGTAATTCTGAACTCTAATTTCATGCAAATTCTTAACCTATGACACAGTCGTGGTCAGGGAACACTCGTCGTAAGGAACTTTGCTTCAACTTATGATGAATACAAAACTTTGGAAGTATACACGTTCGTTAAAAATACCCGATTAATCTCTATTGGAAATTCGCAAGCGCAAATTCCTATTAATTGCAAGAATGGAATTCACGCCTAGAATACAAGGATCCTTCTTCTTCCTTATCTTCCCTTGGACATCAGTGATCGGCCCTTCCTCGCACCCAGAACAAGCGTAACGCGATCTCTGTACTAAGTGCTCTTTGTATTCTGATCAGCGAGCAGCTTCTTTCTCTTTCTCTCTCTCTCTCTCTCTCTCTCTCTCTCTCTCTCTCTCTCTCGATACAACGAAACTGCTCGTAAGTTAGCAGGAGCAATCGTAACGCGGCTTAAACGCACCCCTCCCGTGATTTAATCCGACCTGGTGCTTATAAATAATACCTCCCGGATAACGAAGATCGCAATATTTCCCCGGGAGTCTCCGTGCGAGGCACCAAAGCCACGATGAGCAAACGTAATTAAGTGTAAGCAATTAAACCCTACACCGTGCACACGCAGCAGGATCGTCGTGAACACGGTGCGTTAAAGTAATTTTAAGGCGATGCAGATAGCCGCTGAATTCCAATTGCCAATTAATTACGTTATCGACGATTTCTGCGCGGACAGAAAGTGCAAAGGGGCCTCGCGGGGGAACGATCGGCCGTTGCGTCTTGAGCAACCTCGGACGTTAAGCGCCTCGTCCTCTGTTAGAGCGTCCCCCTATCTGATAGCCGTTTAGTTAATAGAGAGATATGTGCGCGAATGCCCGGAGATTATACCATCATTTTGGATCCGTTGAATATTATTTTTGAGCCACACCGTGGAGAATTGTGTATCGCTTATCGTAATAGGTTTAATGGATGCAAAGGTATTCAGAATTAGTGTCTCGCATTCAAATGTGTGCAGCGATGGAGTGCGTAATAAGAAGAGGGACGATTCGTTTATTAGCATTTTAATGATAGATTTTATTAACGCTTTACGGCTTATACTCGACTATATTTACTCGCGTGGGCATTGGACGAATCACGGTGTTGGCGAATGAAAATAATTTTAGGTGGTGCGCGCAATCGAGTTAATTTCAAGGCAAACATTTGTGCGGCATAAGGGCCAAAGCAAATTGCCGCGGCTCACCGGATTATTCGGTATGCGCGGTTGCTTCGCGCAAACCAATACTCGCGATTGCTTTACGGCATTTAATCGTTGGGATCTGCCGACCAGAGAAAGGAACCTTGACCCCATAGGATGCAAAAGTCAACGAGGAAGTCTCCCTGCAAAGTGACAAAAAAATGCTTGGATCGTGATGGGAGCGAAGTTCGTGCTTTCAAGCGATTCGAGGAATACTTCGGTCCGCTGGATAAATTGTGGTTTAAATAATCCTGGCTTCTCCCTGCGTTCGTATTATTTTTATAGGCCGAACTTTTATCGCCAAACGGCTTTGATATATTCCAATTATGCATAGAACTAAGATATTGAAGAGCATAAATATCAATATATACTTTCTAACCCACGGAATAACTTTATGCCTCAAATGAAAGCGCCTGAAACTTAACAAACTATTTCCAATACTCGTATAACTATCCATGTGGACCACCAGCATTAATCTCCCTAATAACGTTTCATCCTTAAATACCATGAACTATTATCAATTATCAAAGTACACCACTGTTCTCAACCGTTTCAGTTCTTCGCAACGTAATCGAAACTTTTCGTGTAACAGCGCACAGGCAACGTGCGAAACGGCTGTTTCAATCGAGACAAAGCTCTCCGCGATCGTAACTCGTATAAACCGAATTCAATTTGGCAACTTGCTCCAGAGGAATCGATTGCGAATTCCCTTCGGGCATGGAGATTCGATCGAACATCGAGGAGGCTCATAACTCACTTCACAGGCCCAATACCGGTGTATTGCGAAAACTATCTTCCCAGCTAAAACCATCTTGGCGGTCGGTCTGTGTTTTACCAACGAGACTGTGTTTTATTGCCGCTCTCGTAGGATCGATAAAGATTTTTCTGTTGCGGAAGGCTATGCTTACGCGCCTAACAGCCACTCCCGGCACCGAAAAGCGCGATAAACGAGAAATACGAGATTTCCCATATATAAAAGGACCTGGAAAAGTTCCAGAAGATCGTGCATAGACGCTTGGCCAAAAAAGAAATTGAGCAAAAGATGAATATTGTTGGACCTATTGTGATCTTCTTTCTATGTTCTGTAATTAATTTTTGGCATCGACAGTTAAGATCCTTTTGCTTGGGATTTATCGTTTAAGGTGGATTCTGAATCATCAGAGTTACAGCACGCTTATCACATGGGAAATTCTCCAGAAGTGTGCGATTTAAACTTGGATCTCCTGCGCGGAAGTCTCTATACTGTGTATAACCGTAGTCCATTTATTTCAAATATTCTACTTTAACCCTTTCACTGTTAAGAACGAATATTCTATATCCAGCGGACATTTTCAGCGTTGGTTACAGACGTAGAATCTTCGTCCATAAATCATCGTTATTCTAGGAATATATAAAGTAATATTTCAGTTTTCTTGACCGTTTATTTTATTTTTTTAAATTTATATTATTATTTTATTTCATTTTTTTAGTTTTATTATTGTATATTATTTTTGATTTATTATTTTATTTGATTAATTTATTTTTTTTACTTTTTTAGTGTCACTTTTATTAACGTTTATTTTATTAAAATATTTTTAAAGATAAAAAAGTTACGGAGGTTGTTCGAAAGGAAGGATTTAAACAGCTGCCAACGAATGAGTTAACGCTGAAGCTACCAAGAGATATATCGATAGTAGCTACACCGTTCATAACTCAATCTTCAATCATCAAATAATTAATGGTTATTTCCCAATTATTAAATTCGACCCCTGTAAGCATCCAGCCAAGGGTATTAATACAACAGTATAATAATTAATAAAATGTCCGACGAGTAGAGAGCAGGATATTAAGATGTCGCGTTATATCTCCAATTAATCGACCGCCCGCTCGATTATTCCCGGATACCGATCGAGCTCCAGAGCCTTCGATAAGGCGCCTCGTAGACGAGTTTAAGAAGTTTTCAAACGAGCGTCCTATAATCGCCTCGGAACGGGATACGGTTCCGTGGCCCTTTTTTTCTTATGCCCGGTTATTCTCGATGGAGCTCTACGCGCCGGTTCCCATAATCCCAAATTACAGGCAGCCTCGTTGCGATGCATGCATGCATTACGTGCATGCATAATGTGCATGCCAAGGCGGACCGCCGCGGCGTGGCCTGTAGCCGGTACGAAACATTTCTGCACCCTTATTAACACGTCAAATGAAAATCCCTTTCTCTACCCTGTCTGTCTCCTTCTTTCTCTATCCCTCCCTCCCCTCTTTCCCTCTCACGCTCTATCTTCTCCATCTTTATCCAGGGGGATTTTCGCGATCCGCCTCGTCAATCATCGATGCCTCGTAGAGCAATTTCTCATTCGTACGGAGCTATTCCTCGGCCTTCGAGGCACGACATACGAGCGATGAAAACCACGATCGACAGGACTCTTATTAGGCTGTGCATCAACCGGTGCTATTTACGCAGTGCATCAAATCTGGCACGCGTAGACGCCGACGTCGATTTCGGCCACCGCACCTGACGCGTGCCTCTCTAGGCGTGGATCTATTCGAGCCTAAATTGAGGTATATTGGTACCTAATGTGAGGACACAAATCGTGTCAGATATGTGGCAGAAGTTGAAACTGTAACTCTCGAAATAGCGTTTAAAGAAGAAAAGTCTTCGAGAAAGTAAGGAATACATATTTTCACGTGGAAAATCCCAAATTCTCCTGAAAGATCGTGAAAAGCCTGTTTCTTAATCCCGGATAAAGGTCCCTGGGATACACACGTCATGATTTCGATGCATGAAAACTCCTGTTAAAGTAATCCACGCAGATAGTCGAGGAGGCAATACGCCTTAGCTAGGCACGAATTCAGACGGACGATGTACTCTATTTACGAAAAGATAACCTATTCCTTCGGAGTTTCTCGAGTGGACCATCTTATCCCACGAGTCATCAGCTAAGGGAGCATCTGAACGATGATACTCTTACCATTTCGAATCCTACGAGTGATTTATAATAAACTATACGCCGTACTCTCTATCGCCTTATATACACGATGAACCAATCGCCTACGTCCAGAGCAATTGCCAATGGTGAGATTGTCAAAACGATGTTGGTACTTTACACCGTACGAGCCAATCGATGAGTAACGAGGAGAGCGTCAGCCGACTGGCTCGATAGAGCTGTATTTTAAGGGGGCACCGGAGTTATTGGGATTGAACTCACATCGGAAGGCAGGGAGGGCCAGGCGCAAGTTACGGTGTCTCGTAAATTGCGCGCGGCCAGAGGAAGAAATTAAATTAGCCATTACCACGCTGTTAATCTGTTTTGCGGCTATCTAGGCCGGGCGTAGTTATTATCAATTGGCTTAACGCCGCGCCCTCGTGTCCGTTCCACGTCCATTTTCTAATGGCGTCGGATCAGGCGGAAAAGTCTAATGCGTAATGGGCCGCACTATCGAAATGTGCCATCGAGGGGCGCATTCGCGCAATCGTAATGCGATTTCGAAGGAAATGCGAGGCGCGGTTAAAAGCAAACGGGAATTATTTGATAAGTTATACGCGCTCCTGGATATAAAACATCCATCGGTGTTTCCTTCGGTTCGCTTAACGCGGCGCTCGATTAACGACTTCGGTTGAATAAAGGTGGAAGCTTTCAGCGGACCGTGCGTTTAATCGCCGTTCTGCGGCTTTTTAAATATTTGTCGGGTCGTTAAATTGGCCTCCTTTAAAGCGGACCACGGTATCGAGGGGAAACTTCGATTGAGAAATCGCGAACTTTGCGAATCTTCTTATAAATGGCGCGCGATGTTTTTCAATGGGAAGAACGCATTGCAATATCAATTGCGAGGAATTTTCATTCAATCAGGGATCTTAAATCGAGCAAACTTAACGATCAACGCTGAGAATTGCTAAGGTTTTTAAAGGTTTCTTTAAGATAGTACTTACGCTATGCTAATTGGACCTGAATCAAAATAGCCAAACTTAAACCTCATCTATTACATCTCGATTGATGGATAACGAATTACTTTCTTTAGCTCTCTATCTTTATCGAATACTATACAAATCTTTCTACTTTTTACTATATTCACCAAAATTCTACTATATATCCAAATATTTCTATCCATAGATACTTAATCGTAATTATTAACGAGGAGCTATTAAACTCATCAACTTACTCGATTCTTTTGATTTAATAATCAACTCTTTATCTCCAATTTCGTGTAAACAGTAGCCGATACAACAAGCGCAAACGTGCACAGCGAGGAGGAAAACAAAAGTATATCGTCGGCCGAGCGAGTTTAGGGCTGACAAAGAAAAGGGTGCGAAATAATCCTGCGCGAAGCAAATCTCGCGGAGCCGCGTTTCGAGGAAGCACGCCTGTAATCCTGATACGGGAGATCGCTGTGCACGGTACGTATATTTAGTTATGCTGGCGCAGCGCGTGGCTTATCGGCCCCCACGTGACTTTTCCGCGAAGAGAACGCGCGACCTTTTCGCACAGGCGCCGTCGCGTTTTAAATCAATTAAGCCATCGGCGCAACGGACGTTGTACGTCGGAAGGACAACAAACAATCGAGGCAACGCGATTCCAAGGCGCGGGACGTGAGTCACGAGATCAAACTGGCGCGATCCGTTTTCATCGAATCGCGCGACTCGCGTTCGCCGCCTCGACTTGTTCCGAGAAGAGGAATCTGGAACGATCGGAGATACGATTTTATTCGTGCATCGAAAATAATGTTTTAATTGCAATGTAGCGTGAGAGCTCGCCAAGCGTGAAATATCGAGTCTCGACAATGTTCTTCAATGCTCTTATACTTCTGCGTGGGAATCTCGTGAAAGCACGTTCGACCATTGGGACGAAAGAATATATCCATCCTGCGTGCCTTCCTGAGTACTTTGTTATTGGCGATGAGTATTTATGGTTAGAATTGAAGTTTGACGGGTTTTGGACAATTCGTTAATTTGCGGTCTTAGCAAGCAGTTTTGTTCAGTTTAATATTATAAGTTAGATCGTGCACTTGGTTTATTGGAGTTGGAATTTCAGTCGACAGATCGACATTTATGTTTGAGTTTATCAATCATCGATATGTGGCTCAAATAATTAAAGTGTATTAAAGCCCAAAATTAAATGGAATTGATATCAGAAGCATAAGGTGATTGATCAAGCTATATTATGAAAAACAAGGCGTGAAAAGAATTTCTTGGGCTTTCAGGAAACGGAGGCACGGTTTACGATATTTCCCAAAATATCTCAACCCTCACGTTTTATATCAATGTGATTTTTCGTAGGTATGTCGTAAAGTTCTCCACAAGCCGCTTGCTAAATTCAAAAAACGCCGCTAAGAGCATAACGTATATCCACTTTATTCATCTTATTAACTCTCCGCACATTGATTTTTTTCTCAGTCGAGTATCATATAATAAAATCAATCTGTGCGGTCGATTCTCATGAATGAAGAAAAATTGGTCCCAGAGAGATAAAGGCTGGGACGTAGCGAAGCGCGTAGTTTCTCACAATGTTCAATGAGTAAGCGGGAATTGATATTCACAATGGACAATCGATCGTTGATTCGAATTACGAGCAAGTAGGTTGTAAATGTACGCAGAAGGAAGCCTCTGATCTTTTAATTCGCACGCCGGCTAAGTAGCCGATTCACGGCGTTCCATTCCGTCGAATACCGACGCAAGACTCGCCGCCCGAGGTCGATCCTTCGGTCCAGAGCTAATAGGCGACTGAAATTAATTAAGATTACGGGCAGGATAAAAGTACGACGCTGGTGAATCGCGCCGGACGTGAATTCCCTCGCTTATACATTACATCCACGTAACCCATTAGATCGTTCCATAATGGGAATTGTGCCGGGGCTAGAAAGTGACTTCTTCAAAGGGAACGTTGAAGGAGAAAAAGATTGACACGCAGAGATGAGCGATCAGGTATATAATCCTTCTTAGGCGTGTACGTAAAACGACCATGCGCCAGGCCTTGTTCCTATGTTCTGGTTTAACCTGAAGCACAACCTACTATAAACCTCATCCTTATTATTTTATCGTACCAAGTGGACTGGTACCTATTGTCCTTATAGATCTCTCGCCCTCCTCGATTCCCAAAATAATATATATTATGAACCATCGAGTAAGTCCACTCACACTGACCGTGCTACTCTTCTCTTATGCCATATCATCGTGAACACCAAACCTACCGAAGCAGTCAAAATGATCGCTCAGTCGTTTCTTAGAAAAATTACTGTACTTCATAAGCGAAGGTTTTTTTGAGATTTTTCACGATTGTGTGAACTGAGTGTGAATCATTCTACCGATCTATCGACATCTCCTCTTAATAGTCTTTTACCTTAAGAATATACGTGGTGTACATAATATATTCAGAAAGTGGGATAAAAAGGGATAAGGTATCGTCAGAAAAAATGATATCGCATAAGCGATGCAAAAACTTCCATACCCTATCCCCTGGCACTTGGCCATATCCTTTCGTGCCTCGTAATAATACATTTACATGCAATAACAGGCTGTAATCCTCGATGTTCCCGGAGAATCGGGACGTGGCTGTACCGTGGGGTCTCTAGCGTCGCCATTTGGCCGGAGCTTTCTACGTTTGACGACGACAGTAAAGGGAGAGGTGCGCGATAGAAAAGAGTCTTTATAACGTACGAGCGGGCGCACGACAGGTGGTCGGTTTTAATACACCGAGACTCCTTGCACGCTTACCCCTGGGTACATACATATGCATATGGGTTAAGCGTAAGCGGGACCCAACGAGGGAATGCCCGCTCCTGTAAACGCGTAATACGACACGCGAAATCGTTTCCAGGTATGAAATTACCAGGAACCGGAAAGGAAGAATTGGCGGGACCGCAAGATGGAGAATTAATCGACCGAGCTAGTTATGCGATATGTTTTGTGAATTAACTTGGAGTTTAGTTCGTGCTTTTTATGAGAAACGCGAAGAGCATGTCGTTTTTCAACACGAAATCTTGAAGGTTTAATATCGAGGATATTTGGTAGAGGAACGAGAAAATGATGTTGGCATTCGAAATCTCATTTTTATGTGTCTTACAATATTTATAATGTATGTAAATCTCATTTTTATTTCTGACCTGTTACAATGTTTATAATGTAATTGCGAGTGCCTGAATCTAGGGACTATTTTGATATATAAAGCATTTACCGGACACGTTATTTTATCAACATCCGTCATTATCTTGTCGAATATATTCGAGCGCCATTACACAACTCGTTTATCCCCGACGAAATCTAATTTGCCCCGGCCCTTAAATTTTCAAAAAGCTGTGCCTCGAGAACCTGTTATCCAAACCCGTTCCCTTAAACACATCCGCGCACAACATTGCTTGCTCCATCAATACGGTCAAAAGAGTGCCTCAATAGACCCATAAAGAATTAATCTCCGGAATTTCCTTTGATTTATCCTTTTCCATAAAATTACCCAGGGATTCCGCGCCGCGGGTAGCGGCCCATTTATCGAGAGCTACGATGGCACGACCGATCGAATCTCGAAGTCCAAAGCTCCGGGGGTTTGGTCTCGCTGATCGTCTCTGGAATCCCATCGAATAATGACGTCCCACCTTCGAAACAACCGGCGCTGCTCGATGTTCAAGAGCAACCAAGGGCTGATAAAGATTAAGGGCGCGCCAAAGTCGAGAAACTCGAGGGGGAGCTTCGGGAATTCCAAGAGGGGGGAGAAAAGCGCGCAGGGAAGCGAGTATTATAATCCGCGAAAATACGAGGTGCGGTGCTTAAGAGTACCGGTACGAGTATCGAGACCGGTTGGGTCAACCGTAGCAGGCGTGCTCGTAAAGTTTTCAATTCTATTAAAAGTGAACCATGGATTTGATATAAACATCTAAGTGGCTCGCGCAGAGATACATTATCGTGAGATTATTCGGTGCGATAGCGTTATACGACGCGAGCAAAGGCATGGCAGCTCCGCGACCAGAAGCGCGGGGCGACTACCCGCGCTGGAAACGCAAGGAGGATGTGGACAGCCGTGGTTTATCGAGGGGATAAAAAATGTATAAGGAATTTCCGGCGCAAGGCTGATCGCAAGTGGCGATAATGCACCGTTACCGTAGGCGCATCTTTTTCCAACACTCGTGGCGGCTCGCTCGTAAAAGTTCACCAGTGTTCCTCGATCGTTGTTCTCAAGAGGAACCTTCTCGCCCCTCTTCCTCAGAGTTTACAGTAAAAATGAAGGAAAGAAAGCTACGGCTTATCCGCAGCTCGAAAGAAAGGCACATCGCGTGCGTGCTGAACGACAATGGTTTCCGGTTAACTCGATGAAGAAATTCCCCGACGCTGAAACGAGAAACGCTGTGCCGCTCTTTATGTAACGCAAAAGGAAGTGTCACCCGTTCGAACCTTGTAATTCGCCATGGAGAACCCTTTCCGCGTACCGCATTGCCGGTAACCGATAGAAAAGTTCGAACCGCAGCAAGGTGGAGCTAGAAAGGGTACCGTAGCATTATATCAGTCTCCACCGTGACCACCGCGCCCATGTCTTTTGAAATAACGCTGCGCCAACGCGAAGCGCGCTTATCCTTTAATTGTCCCACTGCTCAATTTTGATGGACGCAAGAATGACATTTCGAGCGGTTATTTAATGCCCGCGTAACTCATCGAGAAGATTGGTGGTTATCCGGTCCCTTCACCGAGCCGCAGGAAAAGTCACGACCATGATTGGACGATTAGAATTTTACGAGCCCGCGCATTATGTTTCTGCTAGGTGCACAAGGCTGCTCGAGAAACCGTTTCTGGCCCTTGATAGGTTGTAAATAATCGCCGACGCAGGTATTTCTGCGGTTCGCAATTTGTCTCGTTAAGTTTAAGAAGTTTCCACGTGACCTATTCTCTTCGAGAGCCCGAGACAGTGCACGGTGCAATTCATGATGTTTCTTGTAAGAAAATAGAAGGGCTTCGCGATAAACTTTGCCACTTTGAGCATCGTAAACACGATTACGAAAGTCAATGTTGTAATATTATCAGGTCTGCGTTAAAAGTTATCCTATAACCTCGAATGATTATGATCGATAGCAAAATAAAGAAAAACATGCAGTTTAAATTAAACTGGAAATATTACTCTGCGAGTTCGGCTATCGTCGTTCTAATCAAATACAAAGGCGACTAATTAAAGTTTTGGATTTTTTTAATTATACATATAAATATGCATGTATCGTTATAAATGAAATGAAAGAATTTTATTCTTGCAAGTCGATCGCCCGTCCTGGTACAGAGAACGAAGCGTGCCCGCGCCATATCGGCATCCAGGATCGCACTCAACGTCTAATCTCGGCGCTCGTACTCATCATCATCGTGCCCTTTTACGAGAAAATAATCGTCTTAAGAAACCTCGTTAGGCTGCTTGAATAGAGCCATCAGAGGTGATATCGCTTAACCCAATTATGCATTAAGCACTGAAAGTCAAGCGCACCTTTCCTGGCTCCTGCCAAAATTCTCTAAATCTCAAAATTCTCAAAATCATCGATGCTGCACATGCGGTACTTCTGTTTTTTATACTATAGATATTAGTAGAATATTTGTACTACCACTTTTTGGCACTAGCCTAACAAGAACGATAGATTATATTAATATTTTGCGTCAATACTAAATGATAATTAATATTATTGTATGAATATTATTGTAGGAGAAAATTTGTTTCAAGAAGGAATAATTCTTAAACCGAGTTCAAGACACGAACAGACATGTCCATGGCTACGGAACACAAAGTGAAAAAATACCAAACTACCAAAACCACTTAATATAACTTTGTAAAACGTCTTATTAATTAGTTTCAGATAAGAGAATATTTTAAAAATGAGAAATTCTATTAAAAATTTCGATAGATAAGCGTAACAGTGGGATCCTCGATAACTAGGATAAAGGTCACTAGGATCTCTGTAAGAGATTTAGGATTGCACGGTGGAGTTTCATAGCGATCTGTGACGAAGGTTGGGCAAACAAAATTTTTTAGGCGTGAGAAGCAATGTCACGTCGGACGTGACAGTGAATTGTACTCGATTATGTGGGGTTTAGAAAGCGACGAGGTGGCTCATTAAGGTTCGAAATGGTGGCACGGAACGCGCACGGCTTCTACCAGAGCGAGCACGACGTGTGCCTTGATTAATCGCGCGTCAATTCGCCGCCAACGATAGACGAGTTTCTTTCTGAAACGGTGACTCACTGACGTTTCATTTGAAATTCAAACTGCTAGCACGTACGGCGATTCGAAGATAAAGGCGATTCTCCCTGGCGCGTTAACCCATTAGCGAATGCCATGGAACTAATTGGTCGTGTCTCGATGAACATGGATCTACGGATTCACACAATGATAGTCGAAAATCGCCCACGATCAGCGAATCGTTCTTTCATTATATTGCGAATCATTTTTAAATACGCATCATCATTCTTTACCTTCTACTTCCTTGCAAAAATTCTATTTCTGCCTATCGGGAATGTCGTAATATTATTCGGCCTTAATCTCGATTCTACATCATCCAGACAACTAGTACGCGTTTCTAATAGGAGTTTTTATAGAAAATCAATAGAGCAATATAAAGGCAACGAAGTACGCATGATCATTGGTCTATGTATAAACTCTAATAACAGACTCAAGAACGTGTCCATGTAGAAATAAATACATATTGTCTGTATTTATGTTTATTTTATATGACAATATACAATACTATCGCGCACTGGGCAATTTTAAATCAGCAAATTAGTTATAAAACAAATAAAACCCGATTTTATATTTATTCGTGCAAAACTCGATGCTTTGCGACGCGCGCGGTGCACCATCGCGAATCGAGAATCGCCCTCGTCGCCTCCGCAATCCCCGTAATTCAGACGGACGCGAGTTTCCCGCGATTTAGATAATGCGCCGAGCAACTCGCAGTACCGACATGGCGAACGTGTCAGGCGGAGCCGATAATATTAATAAGATCCCTTATCCACGTGCAATTTTAATTGATACGTCAGGATGACAAGTGGCTAATGTATTTCGGTAGGCGGCGGCGGTTGGCAGCGCGCGGCCTACCGATAACTTCCACGGAATAAGTTTCGATTACTTAATGTTTGCCAGCGCAAAAACGACTGGAAACCGTACGGGACTTGTCGCACCGCATATGATTTATCACTCCCCCTCTTTTTCCACCCCGAAGTCCACCTGTCGCGATGCAACGGAACCGATCCGCGAACCGACACTTTTCGTGTCGCCTTATCTCGCGCGTTCACCGTTTTTTTTCCCCCCTTTTTTCCTTCATTCCCTCGAATGAAAACCGTAACACCAGGCCGTTTTGTATAGAACGCGCGAGTGTTCTCTTGCGAAACATCGTGGGATCGATCGCAATTCTTAGCTAAGCATCGAAGGGGTATCTTTACATGTGCAGAAGAAAAGGGTTAGGAAGTACTAGAAAGACAATGCTTACACTATACCCGTTGCACGATAAAAGAAAAGTCGATGATCGATACTTAAATCCACGACTATTGCATCAGAGTCCAATGTTTTATTCGGTATACCAAAATGGCTTAGAAACGCAGAAAGATGCCTATTCCTCTGTGTAACAGCGATACGTTTTTCCTTTCTTTCGAAGCAGTCGTTTAGGTATACAAGTCCATTGATCGAGTATCGTTCGTAGAGAGCGATAGGGTATTTTCTGATGAGAACCAAACTGGGCCGTGGCGAGCCGCGAAGTCTGCAGATCCCTCGTCGGCCGAGCCGAACTCAAATTATGAGCGTATAATTCCTTCACATCGCCTTGCGCTCTTGTACTCCACGGTGGAAGTTATTATCCCGCTTGCAGCATGGCGGTGCGGATGCGTGGCCGGAGGAAAAAATAAGGAGCAAAAGGATGCCGGGCCCCGAAAACGAGGGGCCCTTCTGCCGGCCGAGATGATCGGCACACGGTAGTCGAGGGTTCCGAGTCCAGCCTCGTGGCTTCATCGTTGGCTTATCGTCCAACGCGCGTCCACGTTTCTCGTCGCCCTGGACAGTGTACATTTTTCGGGCGATGTACGAATTTGTAATGTCAACTCTCGTACATTGCCAATGGAAGTATTTGAAACAGCTTCATACGGCAGTATTAAGAGATCCAAAGAGTTTGTTTCGTTTTATAAGGAAATAATAGATGCACATTATTTTTTGTTTTATATTTTTTTATTGAATCGTGTATACAGCTTGAGGACAATCGAAAATAAAGACTGCCATGTCTGATAGGTTAGGTTTCATGTTTGTAGAAATATTAGAATAAATAATATTTTGGTGGTTAAATAAAAAAGTAAATACAGATGAAGCGGCTGCGTGCAGATGGCGAAAGGCACTTTTGGGACAACCTGATACAAAATGAAATTATCAGTATTATTATTATTATTATTATTATTATTATTATATGTATTTATTCATCGTTTTTGTATATAAAAATTAAGGAAGAAACTTCCAAAGTTGGTTTTCCAATGATAAAAATTAATTTCGTATTGTACTTGTAAATCTGGTATATACGATACCACGTATATTATGTAGGATTCATTTCCTTTCGCGCGTTAAGCCATTCGTAACCTGCAACGTATTACAGACAACGTTTCGTTTACGATCACGATCGATTATCATTTCCTTCCGGATCTCTGGATCGCTATCGATCGCAAATCTATTCTACATTTACTACACGATCTTCTGTTAATTAACAGCACGCTCCTCCATACTTTTCAAGCGTAAGATTACGAATTGGCTATGATTAAAATACTGTAAACTGTCAATAAACCGTCTACTTTTTCAACCCTTTCGGATCCTCTGTCTAACTATACACCGTCCTCATTTTCGTCCCGTCTTACGTCCAGAGAAACTCACCGTAGAAATTTACGATCTTTTAGAAACACTCCAACGATTCTGATGTTATTAAACAAATCCTAAAGCATTCCTTCCGGGTGGGACGAGATTGTAAAAGCAAAGAATACACACCGATACCCTTCGTGCGGAAGGCACCACCGTACGTACTTTAATATTCACTTTTGTTTAGGTTTATTACTTTACGGTTTACGCTCCATTAAGCATAACGCATAAACGTGACGTTACCCAGAAATCGCCATGAGTTATAGGGGATTAAAGGTATCAATCGACCGGCGTTCCAAAGGGGCGATCCGGGGAAGGAGTGCCATTAAACCGTTACGATGATCGTTTTTCTGCCGGCAGGACGTTGGCCGGCAGAATTACGGGTATATTCCCCTAATGTCGTTACGATGATAGGGAAAAATTAATTAAAACATAATTACCGCCGATGGGACGGCCTCGTAGCTTCACGTCGGGGAGTCGGGATGGATCGATCGATCGCGACTTAATCGAAACATTGGCAGGCCACCTAGACGCACTGTCCCTGCCTGGAAAATCAAGGATCGGCGGTGGGTCTAATCGTTCGATTTAATCGATGAGAATTTTCCGCGTATAACCGATCGATTCGCGGGTCCTTCTGAGCTTCCTGCTTCATCAGAGAAATCCGCAGCCGCGCGGAATGCATTTTGTCATGGAAAATTGTAGCTTGGAAACGTCTTATCAAGGCACAATTTATCCTGGAATTTTGTACACCGAAACTGTTTGCAGTACTTTGGGCGCGAACGCATAATGGAATGTTGTTATTATATATATGCCAGCGCAGAAGTCATGGAAAAGATGGTGCTTTGTGCGATACAAGGAAGGAGTAAAGAAACTACATTGATTACGAAAAATAGAAGCAAGATCGTTTAATGTTAGTTAAACTTTGTTAATAAATTTGAATTTAATATTATGATATAAGTTGCAAATGCCGTGGAAGAGAAATTGTAGGGAAAAAGATTTGCGATGCAGTTTCACGCTTCACTTTGTCATATTATAAACACAATGGTATTATATACCATATTATTATACACTAGAATGATATCACCTGTGTCACAGAAAAATTTGAAAATCCTTAGCCTGCGCCTCATTTCACTGTTCCACTAAAGCAATACTTTCTACGAGGCTAAACCTATTCTAGAAAATTCGACAAGACAAACCACGATATATTATACATATCACGCATACAGTACGTGACACGAAAACCGTACAATTTCCGGCTAAATTGCTCTCACTAATTGGCTATTTGCCATCGATCGAGACCCCTTACTATTCTAGAAACAGAAGTTCTCCAATGCCCTCCAGTCGCTCTAATGATCTCATTGATCGTACACGGTAGATATCTGAAAACAAGGTTACCATTATATCCCCTCGTCCCATGGATCAAAATAAATTCAACCAAATCATACCCCGATCAATGTTCCACGGCGAAGCAGTGTAATCGTGAAGCATGAAATCGCTCCAAATCACCTCCAACAACCAAACTTCTTCCTCCTGCACAACAATTAAAATCCAACTCCGCCAATAATCGGCCGCGCATCGAATCGCCCGACAAACACTCGCGTTACTCTGTATTTTCGCAAGAGGCCTCGACGCGGAAGACGAGAACGCCCCTCGACAGGTCTAATAAATGGCGATCAATTTTCCATCGCGTCGGCTCATTGCTTTCCTACGCGAGGTAATTAAAATTACACCGTCGAAAACGGGCCGGGATCGATCTCGTTCGGCCTCGAGCGAAATACCAACCGCCCACGTTGATCGGAGGACGAGCCTGAGAACGAGCGACGGGTATTTAATCAACGGGAAGGTAAGGCGAATCGTGGCGCGAAAGAGGCGACGATCGTAACGGGAATAAAGGGGGGGAGGTAAGAAGGATCACGCGTGGGCGGTACACAGCACCCGACAAAACGTGCGCCGCGTAAAAATCGCTGAATTCCTAACTCCATCGTGAAATTTCCTTCGCGCCGACAACGAGGAACGACTTAGCCGCACCTTAGACCGGAGAAAAGACATTCGACGCACTACCCATTTTTCTCTCGCTTTATCGGAGGTTTAAAACATTATTTATGCGACTAGCTGATACCGCGAGGTAGGGTGAAATGAAGTTCTTTAAACCAAGCTGTGCAAGAGGCTTAAAAATTATGTTATCCAACGATGTTAATATGAAAAGGGTATGTGGACAAAGATCCTCAGTTTCCTCTCGGCAAGTTTGTTGTGCACGATGTCGTGGAGATGATCCGTGATTAAAGTTGAGTACATAATGCGCGCGCTTAACGACAGCGAATACTTAACCCGAGCGCACTGGCGCGAGCTTGAATATAAGCAGGAGAAAACTGCATCGCTGATCGATCAACGATTCACGATCGATACAGTTCTTCGCCAATACGATCTAATCTCCATCGAGCTCTATCTCTAAACGAGCGAAAAAGAACCCGAGTCTCTCGACACTCTTCAAATACACCCTTACGAATAACTGTGCGAAAATTTAAATGATCGATGCCAAACAGAAAGAAAAAGGAAGCGCGCGTTTTTCACGTAAGAAAATGGAGAAAATCGTTCCAAAGACAGGGGACCACCTGCGCGCTTGCCCGGTTCTGGTTGAGGATGAATGAAAAACGAGCATCGTACACGTGCAAAGGGCGTATCGAGGGCTTAGCCGCGGTAATAAACGCAAGGTACGAATGCGTATACCCTGTACTAGCTGCATCCGTTGCGGCGCGCGGTTTGGCACTTACATATGGCCGTGGTGTTACGTGGGCCGCCGAGGGAGGCTCCGCTAAAAAGTAAAAGGAGCAGGCCACGGGGAATGTAAATAGAGGCCCAAGAGCGAGGCGAGAGCGCAAGATCGGTAATTTATTTACGAATTCGTGACGAGCCCAAGAGCTTTTCTATGCTCCACCGTGCGCTACGTGGCACCGCTATGCTCAGGGAAAGTGTACAGGGCGTACACAAGTTACAGGCACGAGCCTTTACACTTAGGATCAACCTTAATAGCCGTAGTTCCGCGAAGTTAATTGGATCCGGAGGGGTTCAGCTCCATTTCTTTCTGGGGATAGAATTACGAAGGCTGCAAGCTGATCCACGGGCAACTTCATATGTTAAGAATATTTTTGAAGGTGCATTTTCTGGGATTCTATATAACATTATTGCGATGCGCGTATTATTCAATAGGTTCATTTACTTTTTTGTCTCGTTCCTTTTCTTCAAAGAATCATTGGTGACTCTAGTGCTAATAATGAAAGAAAGCGGTAATGATTTCTTATAATCGCTCAGGTACGCGTTTTGTAAGCTACTTATCGAACCTTCTTAAATACACTATTTGCGAGAAAATTGACTGATTATCGAACGTGAAATCAATATACAGACAGCCGCATTTCCTTGAGTCTCTTCGACATATTCGAATACCTTTGACAGTACTTGGCATAAACTCGCTGACAATGATGCTCGTAGGAAATATAAAGGACTTCGTATATCTTCGTACGCGCGCGGATATGTGGGGTTAAATATAAAATCGAGCTCCCTGACTTTCTCCAGAGATTATCGTGCCGCGATCTGGATACGGCTCTGTTCGCGAAGCCTTAGATTTTTCACTCCACTGTCTTGTCACGCGGTTGGTTCTTTATTCGATTGTCCTAACGCTAAGTACGCGCCGTTGTTCTCCGCGTTTGCAGAGCGATAGCCGTATAGGGAGGCAAGTCTTAACAGTGCCGGATGTAACGGAGGTGCGTTTGATACGCGGTTCTTGGATCTGTTGCCGAGCTGGGCGATCGTGCGATCGGCCATCCGAGATGCACTTGTTTTTCTAGTGTTACGTGACCGGAAGAGGGTGAAGATCGGCAAAAGGAGGAAAAAATCTAGGTTTCGTTCGTGAGAAACGTCGAAGCTCGAAGGTGGAAGTCGACACTTTGATGTTTTCCACGCGTTTTTAATGGCTGGGCATTGGTTCGATACTTCTGTCCTTGCTTCAGAATCAGAAAGTATTATATGGTTTTTGAATGTATATTTGATATTGATCGTTGGTGTATCCTTAATATATCGTGGAACAATATTTTGATTATAATCGTAATTTCAATCGCGAAGCATGACTACTCGGGAGAAATTAAAAAATGGACCGACATGAATATCTCAAAGGCATCAAATTTGTTTTCCCATGATTGTCTCCTACAGTAATTAATTATACTTTATCAACCGCCTTTTTCTTTGTTCCAGGTGAGTGTTCAGAATGCACGTGCAAGAAATGTCATAGAACAAACGAAACTAGAACATCGACGCGGTAAGGTCTTCAAATTCCGATAACTTTGTCGTAGTTAGTTTTGCACATTAAAGCACCGCCCCGAATAAATCAACGAAACCTGTAAAATTGGAAGGAGACGCGATAATATATTCGGCCAGTCGAGGATACATTCGCCGTACTCGCAATGCACTTCGTATGCCATAATTCGTTAATCCTCCTTCCAACATTCTGCATCGTTATCGGGTAACAACCTGTCAGCAATGATAAATTCACAGAAGACACAAACGGTCGCTTTGATATCTCGAGGCTGACACACCTTAAACGCATGGCTGTACACTTGTGTGTAAGACCAAAACCCGGTGGTACCACGGGACAAGCGAACCCATTAAATCCGTTACGGAAGATTCAATTATCAAACCTTAATTTCGAAAGCTTACACTGTCCCAAATCTCTACACTCTAAAGCCTTTATCGTGCGCATTAATAATTCAGCGAAAATTCTGCATCACAGGAAATTTACACCGTACTCTACGTTACCAAACAAACGATCAGATGTCGCTGACATTTCTAATTATGAATAGATCGCTGATATTATAGAGCGATAAAAGTAAATGATGCACGAGGCTCGAGATATCCGTAGGAACAAAGTAATACAACAAGCGCCCCTGGATGGTTCATAAGTGTGAGTGAAAATAACAGAGATCGAGATCCGGTCTTAACTTAAATCGACATATCGTTAGACTAATCGATCCCTTTTGAGCCACTTTGCATAAACGATTTTCGTGACGCGTCGAGATCGGTTGAGCGCAAAGCGAAGCCCATAGATCTCCGGGAAGGGATCCAGCGGAGCTCCTCGTGGGAGGATGATCCTCGTAAGAAATATGTTATCGAGCGAGTAATCTAATAGGAACGATGCCGCTGACGATAACGATGATGAAGGACGCGTCCTCGTGGTCGTGTTTTCCGGGAAGCCGAGCCAGGGCATTTTCATTCTGGCCGACATAATACAATTTAGTGCGGCCGATAATCACGGTGCCGACGACAACTATGCCGATGATGAAGATAATCGCGTACGTCCGATCGTGCGCCAATCCGACCGATTATGACACGCCCTTATTAATGGCAATCTTCCTGGGAAAGACACGTCGGGACTCGGTTTATTTTCCAATTTCCCCGGCCGTCCTTCTTTCGCGGTGTAATGTGGTTACCAAAAATTATGCTTCCTTTCGAGCGTTGAACTTTTTTCTCCAGGATCGAATTTTATTTCTGCTTTGGATAATTGTACGTTAGTTTTTGTAGCCCTGTCTTTGTATTTAATACTCATGCTTTTTATCCGCAGTTTTCTTTAGATTTTATTTTCATCTTTACTCAAGTGTTTTTCACACAAGACAGTCCGCACTCTTTCTATTGATTTTTTCATTCCTTACACACACATTTATTTATTTATTTATTTATGTAGTTATTTATTGGTTTACTCGTGCCAACCCATGAGCAATATCCTAAATAGCCAGGAATTATTAGAAATTATTTTTCCGAACGTAAAGACTTACGGATTTCTTCCTGCAACTATTCGCGCGCTTATAGTCGTTAATGTTATGTATGAGCCATGTATGAATTAGTATCGTTAGCGCTTAAAAGTGCCCAGGAAAGTTACACCGTCATGATCGTGACATTTATTTACGTTATTCTCACTTGAAACTGATATTCTATAATTAACCTATCGAGAATGTCAGAAGTAAATCAATGTTGTTAAATCCGAAAAATCATATATTTCTGAATGGAGCTCTGACCTTTTTTTTTTCCAAACGGACATAAGCGTAAAGTGTATTATCTATAGAGTGTATTTATTACCTTACCTATTATACGATACGTTTAAAAGAGCAATGGTGAAAGCAAGACGATGCCCGATAGAGCCATAAAATAGAAGCTCAATAATTATCTGCACGGAATATCGGTTCGTAGATTTTAAATAAGCATTTAATGAGTGTTCAAAGGATCGACGAAGTTGGTTCTTACACAGCGCTCATCGTTACTTATCGCATAACCGTAGGTAAGCCCCTGTTCGTGGAATGTTGTGTAATTAACTCACGCGCGATCAGCGGAATCTGTAGAATCCTCGTGTACGTTTCGAGATGTAAGGATTCCTGATTTACGGTGCCAATCAGTACCCACCTCCATTGAACAGCCCAATATGCCCTCAAAACCTTTTCCTTTGACGAAAGCTCTTAATCCGTTCGTCGATGATATAGAAAATATGATTAAGCACCAGCATTGCAGTCTATACCAGCTGTCGCCAATCTTTTGAACATCGCGGACCACTACATTCATAATTTTAAATCCTACTGACGACCAGCTTGAATTCGCTTTAAGAACATAAATGCATTTGTAAAATACCGGTCAGAGAATTTCCATTGTATTAATATGAAATTCGCTTATTTAATGTAAGAAAATAATAAATGCATATTTAATCTTAACAAAATCTCTAAAGGTTGTTTAATCGTAAAAAGATTATTGAGGTTAGTTTAATTATTTACCACCGACTGGCGACAGCTGAGTCTATGCGACAATACGTAACTTCGAGAGGAAAGTGTCGGCAAATTTAAGGCGGTCAGCAAACGACAATTTCTCACGTGGAATTCGACGCCCCCGCACTGACGGACATTCGTGCTGAAGTGCGCCCCGTGGTGTCCGCGCCGCGAAAGATAGAAGAAAAAGTCGATGGAGCTAATCGCATGAGTAAGCGCCGTTCTTTAGAGCTCAAACGTGTGTAAAAACCGTAAAAACCGTCAACAACACAGGATATTATCGTAGCGAGCAGCTTTTCGCACACTTTAACCAATTTTCCATCTGGCCTTCTGTAATCAGAGTTTAGTCGACAAGGTCGACATTCGCATGTGGAAATTAAATAATCTGGCTTCGGTTGTGTAGCTCCATTAATAAATTGAGGGAATATTAATTCAATTAAATTATAGTATTGGTGAAAATTATTTAAAAAACAAGGTGGAGGGAAAGCAAGGCGTAGAAAGATTAAGGGTTTTACTGTAAAAATGATATTTATTAAATATTCATGTACATTGACCGACGAGCAGGTGGCCCCTAAGGTCGGCCTTCTTCTCGATGTTTCAAATAAAAACTGAAAAAATATCGATGGCTAACGGAACGAACGGTGGAGTCGGCTCGTTATTGGTTAACGCCGCACTTGTAAATATATGGATACACGATTGCTGATTGCCGCCGCGTTAATTTGCGTTAGGTTATGGCCGTGGAAACGACGGCGGAGAAGCCGCCAATTTGCCCCGCGAGCGTGTGCCCCTCGTAATCGTCGGCTTTCCACGGCCGTGAAGACACTCGAAATTGCCACACGCGCGAATTGAACGGCGCGTTGAAACGAAACTCGTCATTTGCGCCACGGGATTATCGTGAACTCGTGTTCAACTTGCGCCTCGTTATCCTCGAATAATTAAATCCTGGATTACGCATACATTCTTCCATTCTATTCACCTTCACACGAGTATGCACATCTTAGAGTACAATAGCTCAATGGACGCACAAAAAATCATCTTTTATCGTATTATACATTATGATTAAAGTATATTTTGTATTAAATTATATACTTTGATTAAAGTTCACTTTTCACACGTCATTCACAATTACTCTTATTTTTTGCAATACATTCGCAATCGTTATCGAGTAAAATTATTGTTAATAAATTACTCACTCTTACTTATACGAACGGCGATTAATTTCAATCGAACTCGCATACGCGAATCAATATAACTCTCGAGCAAAAATATCATGCATAGAGAACCAGATTCGTGGTTTAGGCTAAATGGGTTAAGGCTGAGCGTCGCCCAAGAGCCAGCCAGGATGGAAAGGAAGCCGCGGATGCCTGGGAAGAGTTGCGCCTGCAGATTTACGCTTCTACCTGGCGGTCATATTTCCATGCGGTCGCCGGGTCCCCGTACCGGCGTATAAAACGATTCCCACAGACGTAAACGTCGGATAAAATGTAAGGTTCGAGCAGACCTTAACGGCGCTTTCGCGGTTCTTTGCGTCAGACCGTGGGCGTACCGGAAGTTTCCCACCGCAGGGGCACTCAGCCCGCTCGTAAAATCCTCCTTAATTCGGTGCAGCAGGGCCTCGGAAGGAAAGGGCCGGTGCTGAAAGGTGGAGCCTTGGAATAGTCGGTTTTGACGTTGGAAAAACGAGGAAGCCTGATATAGGGTAGAATCAAGATAAATCGCGTGGAGAGAATATTTGTCACTGTAAAATATTATATATGAGGAACTAAAAGGAAATTATTCCGTGTGAGGAGAAACTGAAATGAAGATATGTTTAAAAAAAAGTGTCCATGCAATTTTGAAAATAATTATATTAATTTTGGGTTTACCGTACATTTACACTGTTACGACTGCGCGAAACTTACAACATACTCGATAATAATCCGCTATGAATTTGATTTTTCTTTCAAATTCGCTCAGGCCCTTCCAAATGTTTGATATCTTCGTTAGTCATGCAAATTTGCGGCACGCCTTGCTCTTTGATCTTCGTACTTAATGCTTCTAGAGGGTCTTTGATAGGATCCATCGTCAAGGAGCCATATTTCTCTTGGCATTTTTAACGTCTTTTCCACGAAATATAGCGTATGTACCGTGTCTTGGAAAAATGAGCAACACTCGAGCAGGATGCTTTGGGCGTTTATGTAACACGACTTACATTGCTGGTAAACATGAAAGTTTTTCATTTATTTTATCGTCGAGATCAATGATCAATATAGTCTAGTCTTAACAGCAGGAATTATCTTCGCACGACATAACGCTTCTTTCTTTATCTTACATTATAAAAAAAAAGAACATACTCCTGGAACGAAGCAAAAAATAAGCCTGTTCAAAATTATTATAGAAATAATACACGTATTAGTACAAACCGTGCTGATATCTTAAGACATTTCAAATCCCTCTTCTAACAAAATTCAGATATAGAAACCCATAACCTTGCGACGTAACCACGATGCTCCAGAATGGTTAACCACGATACATTTCATTTGACACATAGATGACACCTTTCATCGGTAGAGTCAGCATCACATCGAGCATTACCAGTGCGAGACATTGGAAACGCAGCCTGGAACTGCTCCGAACGCCCGATGCAGCGACGAACCTTGATTTAAGATCCGCTAATTTGTCGCACGGTAGCGGTTCGACGACGCACTCGTATTTTTCTCGCTCTCCCCGAGCATATTCCGCGAATAGGTCCGCGCGCAGCGTGGGCGAGACAGAAATCGCGCCAGGAGTACGCGATTCCTTCGATTCCAGATCCCACACGTTGGAACGATTGAAAGTAGTTTGACACTTTTTCTTTTCATTCATCCGGGGAAAACGAGAGGTCCGGTGCAGCTTTTAACGACGCATTCACGATATTCCGAGGCTGGGCGTGGGCGTTTCACATGGGCGTACGGGAGGAAGTCTTCCTCTACAGGGGTCCTCAACTGGTTCTCGAAATCGTAAACCTCCTTCTACATTCTATACGGCGCTATGCGGAAGTGCGGGTTGCGCGAAAACTTCCACTGAACTCATTCGAACAGCGTGTTGCGTGACGTCACATCGACTCGACAAATCAACGCTGCGTAAAGGGAAGGAATATCATGTTCATAATGATTTTGGAAGACCGCTGACGCTCTGTCTATTAAGTTTTTATTTATTATACGTGCATATAATACGTGTATTGCGTACTTCTTGAAAATGAGGCACATTCCGGTTTATGTTAACCCTAAACCTAACCGCTACCAAACTTGTCAGTCGTTTCTTGAAAAAAAAATGGCGAAATTTTGAGACGGATATTTTCTGAGATATTTCATGATTCTCTTGCAGCACATGCATTAATATGTTAATCTACTGAGATTTTTCCATTGTCGTCTTTCTCTTTAAGAATACATTTAATGCACCTAAATGTGGCTGGAAAATGGCTGATAGTATTAAAAACTCCCTTAAAATTCCTATGTACATATATTGTCCCTCCTAAATTTGAATAATGTTCTTTTAAAAACTACTGAAAACAACAACAGCTCGATCGATAGATTATCCAAATACGTGCCCTATTTTTCTCCAGCTGACGCAACGTTCGATAAAAAATCAAAGGGCTCGATCGGTCAGATTGCCAGTCGCGGCATCTTCCGCTCGCGAAAATATGCTTCCATAGATCAGAGCGGCGGGCAATAATGCATTCGTCGTACCTTCGTTCCACGCTCGGTCCCCAGGATCCATAGATCACTTTAATACTGTCGCTGCGGTGGCTCATAGATCATGCCGATCCTCCCACGCGGCGATCGGGCCGATAAGAAATCTTTGCCAGAGTGGTAGACGATTGAAACGCGGCTCCCTCGTCTTGTCGCTGAACTTGTCGACAGAAAAAGTGTCGAAATTTATCTAAACGCTGACGCGTATGGAAACGGATATCGGGCTGCACCTCTTGATAAATTGGTGCCGGCAATGCGCTCGAATCACGCATGGAAAAACATGTCGAGGGACGAAGTAAAGCGTCTAATAACGTATAAAGTAAAACGTCCCTAGTGGAAGCAAAATGTTTGCGTAAGTAGGCGCTATGTGTCGAATAAAACGGATGTCAAGACGAATTTCATGATTACGGAATACTGGAGCTCCACTATCAGAAATTCTATTTCACATTACAGATTGCAACCTATGCGTTTCTACAGGAGAGCATCGTCTTATCTCTATGATAAGGTGATATATCACTCCTATAATTGCTTGTAAATACAGGAAATTTGTTACTTTTCTTTTTCATGCAAACATCTTCATGACTTGTATGATGTTTGAAACGGTTGGGAGCACATCTTGCTTGTTCCTGAAGCGGTCCAGCGAAGAAGGCGAAACTTGATTGATTACGCCTTGGAATGGAACGAATATCCATTAGGGCTTTATGCGCAACAAATTCGATTTCTACCAAGCGGAAAATAAATCAAGCCCACGATGTTGAAGGGAAGTACGGAAGAAGTGATTAAGGGTTAAAATGAAGTTATCGCGGAGGAAACTCGTGGCGGTCTTTAAGCGGATCCATAATGTGTTTCTGACAGCGGAACTGGCTTTGAAGAAATCAAAGCCTCGTTTAAAAGTTCTTCCCCGATCGGCTCCATCGTCGAACGTGTTTTTGTTTTACTCCAGACATTTACGTCACGCCCTCGAAAATCGATCGTCGAGAAGGCGGCTACTAAAAACAAACTTTTAACGCTCGAGGGAGTTCTGGCTGTCTGGCGCTCGACTGGAAATAGAAGAATTCACTGTCTGACCATTGCTTACAGCGGCAGCCGCGTGTAACCACGCCGTGCGGATTAACCGAGGAGGAAATGGAAACATCAAACAAAGCGGGCTGCCTACGATAGAGAAATTTATCGTGCACTAAAAAACGAGCTGCTCGATCTGAATTTACACGAGAGCTCCACGTGCTGGTATTTAATACAATCGTTTATTCCAGGCTTGGCTTCGCTGTGAAAATTACAGAGTCGTCTATCGCGCATAAGAAACGAACGGTGTATATGAAAACGATGTGCATAGTGCAATTCGATTGGCGGACGTATTATAAAAGTATTGTAAGAAATATTTTGCGAGGTTTGTGAGATATATGAAATATTAATGTAACCATGATGCTTTATCCGTACGCAAGTGAATTGTTAGTACTGCTTCGAAACTTGCGAGGATTGCACTCGAGTGAGTATAGGTAAGACTACTGTAAACGTTCTGTCTAAGATAATATTGAGAAACGCACTCGAGAATATTACGTCATCCCCCTTTTGGAACATCGAGAATATCCCGTGAAATCGTGAAGAGTAAAAACAAATTTTTAGCTCCCCGTGAAGTCAAACCTCTCGTGTTCTACTTGAAGTGGAAGTATTCCCAGTTTGGCCATCAAATAAATAGAAATGAGCTACTACTTGTAGGTTATGTAAGAAATACCAACGTTCCCGGTTTAGTTTAAACACACATCCCACGTTTGAAGATTTATTCAAAGCTGGATGCCATTCCTTTTTTTGGGAGGTATTTATTAACGCTTCGCGATCGGCAAAAAGACGGACCATTGATAAGTCGAGGAACCAGATGACTTTGAATTGCTCGATTAGCTTCATCTTTCTTCATGTACGTAATGTTCCATTGGTGTCTCAAAATTATGACTCCTTTCTGGTCGGATTTAATTGCATCGGGTTTCTTATTAACCTTATTCCCGTAGGCATTTCTCGGACGCCAGAAGGCACGTTATTTATGACACGGACTGCACATTTCGTAATTTTCGATAGGAATACGAGCGAGAAAAGCTTCGATCGATCCGCCTCCACAAACTTCTCACGTTCAAAAAGGAGACAATTGGATCTTTCTTTTTAAGCGTTGCTTAAACTCTTTGCGCTTAAATCAAGCTCCTTTAAAACACATTAATTTATTTTGCCATTTACATCTTCCCATCTACGCATCTGTTTCACATCGCAACTCTTTTTTAGCCTATCTCCCTCTTCCCCCCTTTGCTCTCCCGTTCGAATCTTGAAAATACATTTTGAATCCGCCTCACGTTCGGCCGATTAACTTATCTTTTGTGGCGGAATAAGGATCGAATATCGAATGACGGCATTTAACTTAATGCGTTCGCGGTGCCTCAGGGATTATCTAATACATCAATATGACGTGCCTAATACGTTCTCTCGAGCGCCCGCTTATCCTCCTACGAACCTCGAATGATGTGCCGTATTATAGCCGTAATAATGACTTGGATATGCAGAACGTTATTGCATTATGACTTCCGTGTTCCATAAACCGTCCCGTTTAAGACCCAGTATAATAATCGAAATAAAATCAAGAAGCGGGCAGTACTCCTATTGGGCAAAAAGACGTTTGGTATAATAGTTAATTAAAAAAACTAGAAGATAATATATATAATTATGGATGGATATTTTTCCGATTGAAATGGAAGGAATATATTCGTTACCCCGTTTCACGCCTCTGGAATATTTATAATTTATAAGAATTTATGTTGAGAATTAATCAGCATACTTTCATTGATATCATTCCAATTTTCAAAAGACTCTTTTTGCAACTGTTTGATCATTCTTGCAACGTTGAAGATAATTGCCGCGAGTCTTCCTCCTCTTGCAGATACATTCAATATTTTAGGACTTTAATAAAGGGTTAACGACGATGATAAATTCTTCTGGTTTGCGGCCGCTGCAGTTATGGCGATGCCAACTCGCAAATCTTAACGTAGAAACGGGCATGAAGGTAAAATACGATGTTTCATCTCTTTCGCGGGTAGTCGGTACGACCGGTAGGTAATGATCGCTAACAGGTGATAATGATGATTGATGACGGGATCGCGTGGTCCCGATTTCCATTCGTAGAGGGCATCGATAATTCTTCGAAAACCTACACGAGTCATGTACACCATGACGCGCGTCTTTTCGGAAAATTTTTTCGAGGAGTGGATTTACGAAGAGTCAGGGGAAATAAAAAATTAAATACAAGATATGATTTTTCATCATTACGTTGTGGAGAAAGAAACGATATTGAGTATGTAGATTTTTTATTACGAAAAACATAGTTTTTGATAATGAAATAAGCAAAACATTTCTCCACATAGGTAATATTCATCATGTGAAAATTTTATATTCGACGTTCGATACATTTTACTTTTACAACGGACACCAAGTTACATAATATATTATGTATCCGTAATGGTCGCCAGTAATGTTGACCTTCCTATGCGGCGTGATGAATAGATACGCTCGCTAAAAGTCCGATAGTATTAATTACGAGAACACGTCTAACTGATAACGTAAGAAAACCGAAAGAGAAAAATACTGAGCGCTACAAAAGTCATTTACAAAATTAAATATATGACCTCAATTAAAAAGGACTATTATCTTTTATTCACATTTATCCCTTTTACTTTAACACTAAAGGAAGCCGTGAAAACATCAATATTGCATATAAATCGCGTTGTGTTTTACTTATTATCTGGAGTTACTGAAAATTAAGAAAGAGTCTTTATCATTTATAATTACCATCGATAATGATCGAGAGTTAAGAAAGAAAACATATTCACTCCCGAACAGCTTTGCGGGACAACATGTCCCAAAAAGTAATCATTTATTACGCCTATTTGCCTCGAATAATATCGCGTCTCTCATCTGACCAGCGACTTTTGAGCGAGGCGGTAGAGAATACTAAGTAACGATCAGAGGATGCCAGGGAGGCGAACTTTTCGAAAAGGACTCGCGATAAAGAAGATGACTTTCACCAAAGCCGCCGACACGCTTCGTAACTTTCGACGGTAATTAATATGTCGTCCATAATTATAAGGACTTTCCGCTGGCGCTAGAAAGAGCTAAATTAGTCGCGAGACATCGTCGAGATATCTCGGCTCCATCGATCATGTCGCCACGCTTTACAGATATTCGTTACCATTCTCTCTCCCTCTCCCTCCCTCCCCCGAGATTCACGTTCTCCCTCCCTCCTTCTATCCCAAGTAGATCGGATCGGAGAGAAAGGCTCGAGGAGCCGCGCGGCTGACGGAGGTAAGAACGATCGATTAGTGGGTGGGTAGCGGGGAAAAAAGGGAGTACGCGTTAAAATTACCATAAAATTATCTGCCGGCTAACTGCACGGGCACGTTTTACGAGGCGATATTCCCGACGAGGCCGATACGCGTTACCAATCACTGGCGAGCTTCTCGCATTTCCGAGCACGCTGCTACGCCCACCTACGGGCTTTTCGTTCAGCAAATTTTACGGCCGTCCCCCCTGGAAACGTTCCTCGGTAGCTCCTCGCCCACCTCGACGATTTCTACGCGGATGAAGGATTTCGTGGATCAAAAACAAGGGATACGGGCTAATTAAACCTTTGTATACTACTGGTGATTATAGTTTGAAGTTTTAAAGTCTGACGCTCGCTGTGTCCTATGGGTGACTCTAGTTTCTCAATTTTTCATTTTTTTTTTAATTTGTACCTTTGCACGATAATGATATTGTCTACTTTACACGACTGCAAAAAATCAACTAAACAGATAACTTGAAACTTACTCTACCCAGTTGAATGAAATAATCATAGTAGTTCACGCTGAATAATGAAGTAGTCAAACGTACCCACCGATCTTCATAAAACTCGGTTACGCGTGATATGATCGTCACGGTTGTAACATTTTTATTATAAGCAATTTCTGCGACGATGTATAAAACTTCGATATGAACCTTAGAATGAGACGAGAACGACGTGAAATCCCGCTTGGCCACCAAAAACGATCGTCGCGACAAATTAGCGGTTAATGAACGACACGAAAAGGTACGCCGGTTAACGCGTAAAGTGCGTGGCATCGTTGCGATTTCAAGAATCGCAGAAAGGTTTGCGGAAGAGCGAGTGACATCGTTCGAGCCGAAAGGGACGTAGCCTGTCTTCCTCGTCCAAAGTCGACAGTTCAATTCCCGTAACGATGGTCCCCGTTGCGTCTCGTAAGAGCCAGCGATTTATCGGCCAATAAATCGAAAAGTGGTCAGGTATCACTTACTGCGTAATGCTACCTTCAAAAGGACTGACGCTGGGCGCCCGTAGCTCCAAAGGACGAGCGCAAACGTTTCGTTTATAAACGACGAAATTACAGACCCGGCATCCGAGCGTCGCTCATTACCGCCGGTATTATTGCACGGCAATTTGCGGAGCAATCGCTTATTGCCCCCTTACGCGTATCCCCGTTCGATTACGAAAACGTGCTTACACCGTCCAGGCACGCCGATCTTTTCACCAACGTCGCGCTCAAAATCTTGCTTCCGAGCGCCTCGCGTGGAAGGCGCGAAAATTGATGCGATGAATACGTTCCCGATCCGATCGACCACTTCTTCCAATTGTCCATCTTTCTACAAAGCATCGTTTCGCTTGCAAGTGATTTAAAATATATGATACAAAGAATAAGATATAAAAATAATATCTAGTATTTTGTAAATAAAATTATGTGATATTCATTTCGGTACTGTTCCCAAATCATATAGCTACGTTATGTTGTCGGTTATTTGGATCTGGTCTAGGATGCATTGACCATGATCGTCCTTGATATTTCCAGTTGAAGTTTCTATTAGGACCAGAGATAAGCCGATAAACAGAGGTGAAGTTACTCACGTGTCTTGACGCGACTGTAACAATAATCCTCGAAACACGAGTCTGGTTCTAATCCAATTAAATCCATGACGAATGGACTTGGAACGAACCGCCATCCCCGAGTTCTGTAATCGCTCGTACCTTTTGTCCAGTCCATCGCCGATAAAAGGCTTAATGACTGCGCAAAATGGAGTAATTGAAGTGTTATACTAATAAAGCAGCCATCGCCTGGCTATCCGTTTAAAGTATGATCGATATTTGTCACGATTAAGAAGCCACGGCGGTTAGCTCCCAAGCCGATTCCCCCTCTGGCATTGTAACGAGAACGGTTATTTATTTATCCGCGAGTACGGGCCTGAATATCGCCCGGGATTAGAGATATAAGATCATTACTTATGCTTTAGCCACGGTGCCCGGCACTCTCGCCGGGCGTTATGGCTGCTTGAATTAATCATGCGTCACGTATCTACTATATTCGCAATAACGAGGCCCGGGCCCTCCCAAACGATGATTAAGATTTCCCATAACTGTGGCGGGGCCATTTTTTCGTTCGACGCTTGGATTGTCCGGGGTACGCGTGAGACGAATAAAAGCGTGAATAATCGTACGCGAAATAAGAATATACGCTCGTGAATTATCGAACGAACAGACGGGGGGGACAAAATGGCGGGAGACATCATTCTTGTACGTATGACATCGGTAAGTGTTTTCATTGTGCGAATAATCCGACAAAAATTGCAATGATATATTTCGGCTGTTGTTATAAAAGCTTAAATTGTCAGGTCGGTCCTTGAACTACGCTCTCATCAGAATCTCCTATGTTGTTAGTTTGACTTCGTCAGTAGTTTCAATCACCGGAATTAATTTCAATTTCGAATACTTACTCGACCGGATTCCCATATTAGCTGTGGACTTTTTCATTCGGAATATCTACTAGAAGTCTAGTCTTAAGGAAGTGGTACTGTGCGGTAAATTATAGACCATACTGCGACAAATATTCAAAGATAGAATTAATTTTTGTACAAAATCTTCGCTAAGAGAGCGTTGAAGAAGGACGTGTATTTCGTGCATTCATAATTATGGTTTAATATACCTCCAAGATATTCTACCGGTATCCATAACTTATTCACCTCTTGCCTAGCGTGTTATTATGCAATATATACTCACGTGCAAATATCTTTCCCGGTATGTTGCGTATATTGAAAGCTACTTAGACGTTAAGTTTATAAATCGCAACGCGTAATGAAGGTACCGAACATGAAACTGATAACCTGACTGAACGATTCACTACGGTAAGCCGGAACCTAATCACGAATCTCAGATGCAATCACAGTGAAGCTAACGAGCTTTCGCCATTTAATAGCGCGTACCAGTATGAAAAGAGTTGTCGTTAAGGAACATGATTGCTTTTTCATCTTCTAACTGCCAACAGTCGTGTCGACAACGCCCCGTGAGTGACTTAACGAATAATCGAGGATTTTTATCGAGATAATTAGAATTGACTGCAACCACTTTCCAAACTCGCGGAATGCGACCGAAGAAGTGCTTAGTTGGACATCTGTTTTTGTCCCGACTGGAACGTATAACAGGAAAACTGCCGGTAGGTGATCGTTGCTGGTGGACCATGTCATTATTCCCGGATAATCAGAAATAATTTCATGCTACATTCTCAACCGCTTCTAAAACCGATTTGGATAAAATACGAAGCTTGTAATTATTCAATTATTATTTCTTCCATTAACACTAAACGTACTAACCACTTCCTGAATGTATTCACGTATACCGCGTATATTCTTAGAAAAGATTCTTAGAAATTAAAAAGAGATGTCGATAGATCGATAAAATGATTCACACTCTGCGATAAAGTCATGGAAAATCTCAAAAACAATCTGTTACGAAGTACATCAACTCCTCTAAGAAACAACTGACCGATTATTTTATATGACAAACGAAGACTAGTATGATCTTTTCTTTTCGCGGGTAATAATCCGTTACAAAGTGAACTACATTAATAATTAGATTTACCCCAATTACAATGGTGCATAATCGACTCTAATTTAGAGTTGATGTTAATCGTCGTCCAAGGTGATTTGAATGCAATTTTGGTCAACGTGTCATTATGCGATATAAACTTGTCTAGCGGCGCGGTGGATTATAACTGATTTAAACTCAGACTCATCGAGGCAGTGGGCATTAGACACCGCTGCGCATAATGACGTTGCTGCTCGTTAAACTAATAAATTAGCGGGGCTGTGTACCACGATAAGCTGCATTATAATTACGAGACTGTCACCTACCGTCTACGCAATTTCGCGCCCGTAGGTGCTGCCTCCAGTTGATGGGGATAAAATCTTGTAACCTGCTAATAATAATTGATAAAATGATACCTGTACAAGGCGCACAATCATCGCAGTCGATGAAATTTCATTTCAGTAATCACGGCGTGACTTTACGCTCTTGGTGCTTATATTGAATTTATCGCCCATCATTTCGTTGGAATTTTCTAAGTACATTATCGCTGGGGATGCAAAAGGAAGATATTTGGTACGAGAATATGAAGGACAACGGAGAAGTGTATGACTAAGTAGCGCGCATCAATTTTACTTAAAGCTCCTTCGCTTAGCAATCGCTTTTTTATTCCCTGAATTCAGATCCGTTATTTATAATCGATATGCAATTATTCCAGAAAATATATTGATATATGCTGCAGTAGTAATTGCGACAAACATATTTTCGTAGCGTAGTATAAACTTTTTCGTCTAACTCAACGCGCGAAGAGGACAATAAATTATTCGCTTGTACGGAGTTTTTCAGCTACTCTACGATGATATACTTTAAGTGAACATTCGGAATTTTTTTCAGGATGCAGATGCAACATGGTAGGTTCCGCAACGTCGGCCTGCGACATCGTGACAGGACAGTGTCAATGCAAGCCTCACGTCATTGGCAGGCAGTGCAACGAGTGCAAGGTGAGTATCACAGGTGCATACCGTTTATAACGCGGTAAGATGTATAACCTATGAAATAGTTAGCTTACTTTGTTTATAAAATTTACACGTACGTAGATACTTGTCGATTTACACGTGCACGATAATATTAGCAATTACTGCGATAGGGAGTTATGAAGCGTACAACGAAATACAGGAACTGCTCAACAGATTCTGTCAGGTATAATAAGTACCAGGGAAAGTCAGCAGATCTTAAGAATAAAAAGGCATTAACAAGTTCCTTTCAACCGCTCATCGATATAATCCTAATGGCCATCCTCGTATGCCTCGCAAAAAGATCATTTTACATTATATTCTACATCAAAGTGCTTCATCAGGAAACTTATTTATCCCAATTATCGTTCATTTTCCTCTATTACGTGGCAGAAATTAATGATAATATTCAACGCTACATATAACAATAGAACATCTCTACACTGTTCGATAATTAGATGATCGACGTGGCCGTGGTTTTCAGGATTTTTCGTCATTTTGCTGTTTTATCCAAATCGTTCAATTTATTCCCTCTGTTATCCTACCTTTTCCAAATTCTAGTGTTTAAGGTGTTTCCTTTACTCAATCGCTACGTTCAGCTCTGATCATTTATTCTGCACGCGATTAAAGACAAAACTCTGTTTCCAAGATCGGTTACTGGGGGCTAGCAACAGGAGCCGGATGCGCACCCTGCGGCTGCGATCCCATGGGTGCTTACAACTCCTCGTGCCACGACGACACGGGCCAATGTAACTGTAAACCAGGTGCAGGCGGCACGCGCTGCGACTCCTGTTTAGAAGGATATTACGGATTTTCGTCGAACGGATGCCAAGGTAAAATCCTGAAGCGTCGCAATTCCTCTATCCTAAGATTGAATCGCATAGTCGACGATCGCCAGACGTAACGATCTCGTCTGGCCGGAATAAACATACCGAATTCTTTTTTCACGATGTGACCCTTATTTGCGATGCATTCACATTTGCAAAAGGGTGTAGTCATTGCCTAAGTCTTCATCGATACTACAATAAATATAGTAAAACCTTTTTTCAGTATGTGACCCTTACTCACAACCCAGTCACACTCACAAAATGGTCTAATCCTCGCTTAACTCTTCATCGATACAACGATATACAGAGCAAAACCTTTTTTCAGTATGCGACCCTTGCTTACGATCCAGTCACACTCACAACATGGTCTAATCCTCGCTTAACTCTCCGTCGATACAATGATAAATAAAGCAAAACCTTTTTTCAGTATACGACCCTTGCTCACGACCCAGTCACACTCACAACATGGTCTAATCCTCGCTTAACTCTCCATCGATACAAGGATATACATAGCGAAACCTTTTTTCAGTATGCGACCCTTGCTTACGACCTGGTCACATTTGCGATCCGGACACGGGCCGGTGCGTATGTCCAAGCCTGACTTTCGGCGAGCATTGCGACAGGTGCCGACCAGGCTCCTGGGATCTGGTACCGCGGGTCGGATGCAGACCCTGCGCCTGCACCCTGGGCAGCACCAGACCTCAGTGCGACCACCAAGGTCAGTGTCCTTGCAGGATCGGTTACGACGGGCTCAGATGCGAAAAATGCGCAAGGGGTTACTACGGTTATCCGAGATGCCGTCCTTGCGGCTGCAATAAGGCCGGAACTTTGCAGTGTCAAGACGGCATTTGCGATTGCAACGACGACGGTCAGTGCCCTTGCAAGGTGAGGAAAACCCGTATGTACGCTACGACTTACACTCGCTCCTTCATAAGTCATCGGATTATCCTTAGATGCGCGTCTCAATTCTTTCGAATGCAATGGATTTCAATCGAGCGATCCTTTCGTGCCTATGCTTATTGCCGTTGTCAGTACTTTATTATACGTTTTTGCTGGTGATTCAGGAATACGCCATCGGCAGACAATGCAATCTGTGTAAGGAAGGTACGTTCGGCCTTGCCGTGGAAAATCCCAAGGGCTGCACGGAATGCTTCTGCTTCGGTAGAACAACTTCGTGTCGCCAATCGGGTCTCGGCTGGGGACAGCGGAGATTAACGTACCCACGGACGCTTTATATTAACGATACTGCGAGTGACGTCATAGTGAGTGCTCTTGCTTTACTCTTACCTATATTAAATCTTCATGAAGATTATCTTGGTAACAATGTTAGAGATTCTTTTAAATCTCTCCTGATTTTGTTTCTTTGCTTTATATCACTGTTTTCTCCTTAAAAACACGGTAACGCAGTGTGCGTGATTAAAACAGGATGTAATAACTGCATTATTAATCAGCAGATAACGAAATTCGACTTCTCGATGTTTACATCGCCTGTCAATGGTGGCTTGAATGTAACGAGTGGGCTGACAGTAATCCCCGATGTCGAAGGCAACATAACGATACCTTCGAATTTATATTACAACTATCCGTTGTACTGGAGATTACCCAATTCCTTCCTCGGAGACAAGGTAATTATCTTGATTTATGAGAAACATTTCATTGGGGAAGTAGTGTCGTACGTAAGAAACGGAAGTAGTAAGAAAAATAAATGACGGACAATCTATCATTCTATTGAGGATATTTATAAGCGCTGCGCCGCTTAGCATTGGAAAAAGCGTCATTTCTTATCACTCAGCGTGACATTCTACGAGCTGTTTTGCATGTCATATATTCCTATGAAAATGCTTTATCGATATGTGTACACGATAAATCGCCCGTGGTACGATGCAAAAAAAATTGAAGGTCGTCTCCTACGGTGGATTTCTGCGGTTTAAAACCGTGACGGAGGGTGGAATACCGCTGAGGTCAAGTTTGCAATATCCTGCAGTCCAATTGCAAGGAAACGACAGGATTGTGCTGCAATATTACCCGCCTGTGCCCGTGGTTAACGATAACTACGAGATCAGGTATAGGATACATTCTCGGGTTAACTCTCCGCCAAAATTTTCGTAAGCCACTCATACGATCGATTTTAGATTACACGAATCTCTGTGGCAGTTACAAAATAGACCGGATTATAAGGTCACCAGAGGAGTCCTTATGGTGGCATTGCAAAACTTGCAGTACATTCTTGTAAAGTCTTCCGACAATGCCGAATTCACGAGAACCACGTAGGTACCAGGAAAAAATACTTTTCTCCATTGCTCGGACTATTTCTACTTTCTGCCTTCCCACCTTTCGCTACTGTTAATTTATGAATGCAACTTTAGTTATAATCGATGAACCTAATTATATCTTTGTAAACTTAGAATTTATAAAAGAATCTGCATGTCGTAGGGCAGTTGAAATTTTAATGGGAGAATTTATTTCGAATATATTGTATTTCAGGTTGCTCGAGGCCTCCCTAGACGCCGCGGTACTTATGTCCACGCATTTGCCACCCCTCGCGACAGGCGTTGAAATTTGTAGGTGTCCACCAGAATATAACAGCACCTCCTGCCAGGATCCAAGTATCGGGTATTACAGATGGTACAAGAACACCACGGCCACCTCTACCATCGTGATCGATCTCGTGGGGCAAGCAAAACGTTGCCAGTGCAGCGGAAGATCTGAGATTTGCAACAGAGAAACCGGCTATTGCATGGTAAGATTATCTTGAGAAGCTCAAGTACCTTGTTCAAACCAAAGCACTTGAAAAAAATGCCGAATAACTTAGAGGATTAAATAACTAAATATACATTTCTACTGATCATTAAAATTACACGCAATACCTTATTTCGAGTGCTTCAAACTTGAAAACTATAAATAAATTATTAAGGGTGATTCAATCGAATTTTCATTCTATTAATTTTATTAAATTAATATGTCATAAAATGGTATAAAACATAAAACGTCATAGGTTCAAGCAATATCAATGTTAGTAACCAAATAAGTATTCGATGCTTAAATAAAAACTCGTTTATATTAGAAGTTCTTATAGTCTTAAAGAAAAACAAGGATCAATTTTCCTCAGAATTGTCGAGGAAATACCGTCGGTGCAAGATGCGAGGTTTGCGCAGACAGTTTTTACGGGCACCCCGATTTTGGTGGATGCAAACCGTGTCCCTGTCCGCAAGTGGACAAAAGATTCTCGAGCACCTGCGTGGTCCGCATCGACAGCGATCCCATTTGCCACTGTAAACCAGGTTCGTATTTTCATTTATAAACTAATTTTCTTAACCTTTTTAAATTCTGATAATCTTACCTGATTTTTAATACTCTTAATCTAATGATCCCTCTTCATCTCGATAGCATTATTCTAGTAGACTCAAACTCTACACGATATACACGAGTACTTCTCAAATCGTATTACATCATAACAGCGTCTATCTCCAACTTGAGATCTTAAAGATCGGTTAAGCTCAGCACTCGTATTTCAGTGGTATTTTACAAACATACTTATACTCTCAAATCGCTTCTCTTACGACACCCTATATGTCATTCATTCGCCAGATGCAAAAGAAGATTATGGTGTAATTTCAATTCACGCGCAATTTTCGACGGAAAATCTGCTCCGTGTTGTATGAAATCAGTGCGCCAGTGTAATCTACAGTGATAACGTCTTACGCGTCTAGGATACACTGGAAGAAAATGCGAAAGATGTTCCTACGGTTATTACGGCTCTCCGCACCTACCTGGGGGCAAGTGCATAGCCTGCAATTGCAATTTGGCGGGGAGCTTCAGCGACGAATGCGATGCGGAAACGGGACAATGCAGATGCAAATCTGATTCCACTGGAAGAGACTGCTCTCAGTGCACGGCGTATCGTCACGTTTACATTAACAACGTCTGCACTTGTGAGTAAAGGAAAATCCATTGTGCGCTAATCGCGGGCGCACGGGATGGCGGACTCGAAAAAATTATAATCGGTTCAGGGCGCGTGTTTATCATTTTTATACCGCTTAGAAAAAAGACAGTTACATTAGAGTAAGGCAGACTTTAAGCTTGGCAAGCGTCTAAAGCATCTTCCGGTTTGAGAATTGAATAATAGTGCTGGGGGATAACGAAAGGTACGAACTGTTCGAAGGTATATATAT
>JBCFXI010000643.1:0-127025 GCA_038496175.1 Ampulex compressa
ATATACATATACATATACATATACATATACATATACATATACATATACATATACATATACATATACATATACATATACATATACATATACATATACATATACATATACATATACATACACATACACATACACATATGTACGTGCAGACACACATGCACGTAAAACGTATACGCGTATATGCGTCCAGAGGCAGGTATACGCACATATACATTGTATATAGGTATACACGCGTAAGTGCGCGCACGTTGCGGCCCGCGAAGATAATGGTTCGCATCGCGGGTTAAGCAATGGTGAAGCCAACGGGGTCAACGGACGACCCCCGCCATCGGCGTGTAACACAGGGTGGATGAAACTCCCCCCCGGCCCTCCCCTCCCCCCGCTTCCCCTCGCGGGCATCCACGTAACCCCCCTTCCAGCCGCGGCGCGAACGCACGGCCCTTTGCCCCCCTCTGGCCGTGGCGATGTTCCTCGTGGTGCACCGGCCTTCTCGGCTCTCCCACCGCGGCCCCAGTGCGGCACGACTTCTTCCACCGTCTTCCCTCTGGCAAGGGGTCTCGGCCCGTGGCCCGGACTATCGTGCAACGCCTTCTCGGTTTTCACTTCGGAGTTGTCGTCGGCCCCGTGTTACCTTCGTGTCCGCCTTGCATGTATATTTTATCGCACTACCGCCGCCGCGTTTCCACCCTCTTACGTGCTGCCGCGCCATCGACCTGCCTTCTGAACCCTCGGGATGGGTCAAACGGAACCTGCCCTCGCGAAGAATAGGCCCCGGTACGTTGGGGAAATAGAGGAGGTCCGACTAACGAGGAGGAGAAGGGGGGGGGAGGCGACGATGCACGGAAAGCGCTGTGGGGATGTAAGTGGTTTTCTTCCTTTTTTTTCTCCTTTTTGTCTTGGTTCTGCGTATCGATCGCGAAGGTGGGTTCGGAGTGCGATGTTTAGGGACCGCTCGATCAAAGGGCAATTTTGTGGAGAGATAGGGGAACGCTCGCGGAGTATGTGCCTTCTTCGGGCTTCGAGTAATGTTTGTAGAATTTCGTTTGGGCGATAATAATCGTTGGCGATTGTTGCGTGAATCGGTTTTATCTTACTTTGGAAAGTTGCAACGAGGGGGTTGACTAAGGTGTTGAGATGTTATGGAAGATGTATCGGGTTCTCTTTTTTTTAGTTTTCTTAAAGTATTCTTTAAAATGACTTTTGGCCCAGCAGCGTGATGTTTAGCAAGGCGATTTTTTTACATACCTTTTGTTTGAATACTGCTGATGTAATAAAGGACCTTTATGGAATACAGTAAGGTACATTGACGCGCTTATTGAGTTAAGGAGCGATCTGGCTACCCCAAATCGGAAAGACCGAACCAGAGAGCATTACAGCTCAGTACCGTCGGAATGGCAAAAAGCTTTGACACGGTCAAGAGTACCGTGCACGTCCTTCCCCGCTTTAATAATGTCAAGCCGGATAAGACTAATTGCACTTTGACGAGTTTCGCGTTTTCGACTGATTTATTGGTAGAAATAGCAATTACATAGATTTATAAGCCGAACCGTATCGTAATAAGAATCTGGAGCAGGGGACGGCCGTGACGAGGAAGGCGTGACGCGGTGCCCAGTCAAACAATTAGAATTAATGCATCGCATGTTGACGTGGGCAAGTTTTAAATAAATACGGTTGTCATATGGCGATTAGTGGGGTGTTCGCGACGGCCCTGCCTGCTGGACGATGATCGATGGCAGCCATAAATAATGCAACACCCCTCGAAGCGATCCCGAGTTCTCGGGCCACCCTCCGAATAGGAGCGCGCTCTCCCTCTCTCTCGCTCCCTCCTTCGCCCTCTCGGTCCCTACCCTCACCCTTCCACCTTTTACAAGCACCCCAATGCCATTTCCGATACACCACGCGTTGCGGCATTCATTGCTCCGTATCAGCGGCCACCCTCGACCCTTAAAGCCATTTAATTTGGATCCGGGTTATTAATTATTAATTAGCGCCAGTCCTATTATATCTCTATCGCGGTGCAACGCCTCCCTGAGAGCGTAACGACGTTAGGCCATTAAATTGTCGGCGCTTGTTAGTGTTTACAGGGAGATTAGGACATCGTGCCTGCCCCACTCCTCTTTTATCACCTTTCTCTCGAGGAGCCGCGGATTCCGCGAAACTCGAGAAAAATCGCGACGAGTGCTTTGGCGTATTAGAGCGTCATCCCAGGGTCGAGTTGGGACCACTGATACGCGAACGTTCTAAAGGGCATCTTAATCCCTTTATGCCCATACACGGTGACCGATTTAGCAAGGTGTGAGGCGCGTGTAAGAATACGAGACAGCCGGTAATCGTGACGGCCGCTTTGACCGATGAAACACGAATCCCTCCGCGTGCCGTTAACTCTAAATCCACAGAAATGGTTAAAATGACCGGTCAGTCGTTTCTTAGAAAAATCGCTGTATTTCGTAAGAGTGTTTTTTGAGATCTTCCGAGAGTCTACCGCAAAGTGTGAATCGTTCTATCGATCCATCGATATCTCTTCTCAATACCTCTTTTCTTTAAGGATACACGTAGCATATATAAACATCTGCACAAAGTGGCTAGTGTATTTAGTATTAACGTTAAAGAAGAAATCCGTGTTACCGAGCGATCAGTCACAAAAGCGTTAATTACTTCGTTATCCCCGCGGCTCGCGATAGCACCGCTATCAGGCGCGAAGTTTTTCACCTGCCTGACTCGTTATCCTTCCTGCCCCGCGCTTATCTCCGCGCGCCCAGGTAACAAAGCTATCGACGTTGCTGAGCCTATTTTCGATCGGCGCTCTCGGTAACTGCATCCAATAAGAGAGCCGGCGCGAGCTTACGGGCATGGAGGGAAGGCGGCTATCGTTAGCCCAGGGAGAGCGTCGTAAGGCATTAGAAAGTGGAAAAATCCGGATCGCAAAGCGACTGCAGTCATGACCTTTCGCACGCACGGGAATCCACCGACTATAATGGGCCCTCGTCCTTCTACGGCCGGGCACAGGATCGCGGGAGATCGATTGTTCGCGGTCTGAGGTTCAAGTCTCAAGATAAAGTCGAGGTCGTTCAACCTATTATGCACGATCGGCGTAGACGATAAATCTTTCGGGGAATTTATGTCGGTGCGAGGGTGAAGGGACGGCGGAAAGTCGGATGACAGCTATCGCGAGACAATGAGGCGTAATGGATCCATCCGCCCATCCAGAGCCGCAGATCCTGCGGTACGATCGCGTCTACGTCTGCCGCTGGGAGAAACGACGATGACTTGACGCGCAATTAATGGCCGGTAAATGTCGATGCATGCTCTCGCGCTTATGCTCCCAGGAAGATAACCGCACTGCTGTGTTACGCATCGGGGAGATCGCTGACATTAAGTGAGATACGCGAATCTTATTAACAAATAGGACGAACGGCTCGCGGCATTTTAACGGAGGATGATGAACGGCGCCTGCCTTTTCCGCCGTATTCGGCCTGGTCGATCCGCAATCGCGGACAAAACGTTTCCGACGGAGGGAAGCGCGCGGTTATTTACCGCGTTCACGTTTCTTACTTGTAACAAACTTTTGATGAAGAGCTACGCTGGTGGATAGAGGCTCGGACTTCCACGCGGGAGATCGGAGTTCGAATCTCGCCCATCACCTCTGGTTTTTCGACGTGATACGTATACCGTAGCTCTGGTGGGTCCTAATCCACCTTAAACAGTGAGTCCTAGCGACTCAAGTAATTTTAGCAGGTGCCGAAAATTAATTTAAAAAAAGTAAAAAGCTTTTAATGTTCGTTGTTCATGGATATGAATATATGCGTGTCTAGCCAATTAAAGAGTTTTAAATGTTTTATTGAAAGCGGTAAGTTTGATAAAAATCCTAATATCATTAATAGAAAAGAATTATAGAAAAATTCCTTCAGCAAATACTTCAGATATTATTTCGTCTTTATCGCGTATAGTCTTTGAAAACTATAATCCCTTATGCAACGAAACAATATCGGATTATTACCTTGCTGGGTTTTAATTCGAAGCATTATTTCCCACTATGCCCCGGCCTCTTTAAGATGCGAAAGTTCCTTGGGGGTGTTTCTAACGTCTTTGAAGAGCTTGAGCGTAGAAAGGAAAAAGCTGCGCGCTCTCCGTCAAAAGGACAACAAGAAAGGTCGGGTAATACCTTCCGGATAGGAGAGAACACAATGAAACATAATACAGTTATCCGTATTGGAGGGTCCGGCGGGAAGAAACGCGGCGAAGGTAAGTAAATTTTGCAGGCTTCCTTCGATCGGTCGAAGGAAAGCTCGGATCTGCTCTCTCGTTCTGCTTCAGCCAGACGCGGTCCATTTCTCTGGCGGTGGGATAAGGAGTACATTCGGGGCATTGTGGCTCCAGAATGGCCAAGAGGGTGAGCTTTCCGCTTGTTACCATTGAGAGGCATTCGAAGCCCTTCTTGACAAATCGACGCTTGTCGGGAAACTCCATTCTTCAGGCCGGAACTCGCGTGTCTGGATTTATCGCGTGTCGTTTGCCCAAATATCTCTGGCATGAATAACTCCAATAATCGGGATTTATGTTTAAAAGTTGGCCCCTGCGGGGAGTGCAGCCATTTCCGTGCACTCTCGAGATTCTGCTGCGCCACTAGAGAGTTGAATTTTATACGCACCGAGACGGAGAATCGTGAAATTTTTAATTAAATTAAGCGATCGCATCGCTACTCGAGGTACTGAATTTAAGGAAAAGAGGCCAAATCTTAAGGTACGTATAGAGTTAGGATCTTGATATTTAACGTTCAACATTAGAACACTGAAAATATGCGATAAAAAAAAAGAGGCAGATTTCTCCTTCAATAATTTCCATTTTTGGACGATCGAGCGATAAAAATAAAGAGGACATTCTTCATCGCACGTGCGCATCCAATCTAAGTAAATGCCAATGATAAACTATTTAATGGTAGCCTCTGTAAATTATCACGTGTAGAACTATACAGGTAGATACTTAATTCGCGAATTGCCGTTACAAATTGTGGCTCTAATTATAAGTCGAAACCGCCGCATTTCCAGAGCAAGTCGAACGGGTTACACCTGCCCTCGCATGAGGAGGTACATAATTATGCCTTGTGTGAGACACCCAGCGCACAGTCCGTGTACGATGGTAATAATAAGACGTTGCGGCATTCACGAGTTGCCGTTGTTGGTAATTTTGTTTATTCGTACAAGCCAAGCGCAATTGACAAGATCCGGGTCGGCTGCAAAAACAAGCCCTGAATCGATCGCTCTTTGTTTTTAGCGCCCGACCGTCAACCCTTTCTTACGGTGGCAACAATTTTTTATCCCTTTGTTGCCAACACAGGTAGTATTATAATTTGCGTAACGAGCACCTCCATTATGTTGCGCGGAAATAAAAGTATTATGCAGTACGCCATCGTGCACAATCTGAGATACACGCGCGGAAGTTTCTAAAAATGACGATCGTGCTACACGCAACATCGAACCTTTCCATGATTACAGAATTTATAGTGTACAGATACGAGGATAATTCCCAAGACGTATACCGATTATTTATCGAAGTTTCGATCGGGGGGAACGATCGGATACAACATCAATCTCGCCTCGCGATTGCTCTCGGTTCGCCCATTCAACCCTTCCCCCCCGCGTTGGCGCCTCAGACGAGGAAGCGGGTAAAAAGATCTCCGGCAACAATGTCCTTGGACAATCTCAAGGAGCAGAAGGACCGCTGCCTAATTCCTCCTCCGGGCTAGATCTCTAAAAAGCTGCATTCACGGAACGACTCGTTTCGGCGATCCCGTGGCTAAAAGAAGTCGGGCGCGGGATTATCGGTCGCTGCGCCGGGGAGCGAGGAAAAAGAAATGGGAAGCCATTTCCGTCGTCTCCTTATTTAGAGGAGGAACACGTCCGGGGCAGGCAAGGAAACGCCAAAGAAGAGGCAGTGTTTCGCGCGTAAGTTATTGCCCAGAGACGCGGTGCATATAAATCCACGCTTAGCGTATTGTTTTCCAGATCAGGAGAAAATATATGTGCGTTCTGTCTATATACCTATACAGCCGCGCCGTCGGGGACGAGAAGTCTAGTGGAAGGTCGCGCCTTTATGTGCGTTCACTTTGTGCTGTCTACCCGCGAATGGGGAACGGAGGAATTGGCGGAATGAGATTCTTGGATACGAAACCGGCGTTGGACGGTTAAACGAAATGTGGCACTGCGGGATCTACAAAGGGGCGCGCGAGAGAGAAAGGGAGGGAGAGAGAGAGAGAGAGAGAGAGTGAGTGAAAGGAGGGAGGGAGGGAATAATTTGCTTCGACTGTACACCCAGTATTTTGTATCGGGCGCGACCGTGCAGTTTTGTGCCATCTCGCGATCGGATGTCGGTAAGAAGCGAGGCGGGACATGTGGCAGATTCATCGATTGGATAATAAGATTCGGAAGAAGTGTCCGGAGATCGAGAAGCTGGAGATCGAGGCTATGACGAAAGGCGAGGCGAGATCAACGCTCTTGGCGAAGTAGAACCTCTTTAACCCTGGATTACGATGCTCGTGAGTTACGTTATGACGAAACAATCGTAGAAACTCGAGGAAAAACCTTGTGTAACTTGGGCAAATATTGTTATTAATATCTCGGGATAAGCTTTTAGAGTGCCTGCGCTTTGAAAGAAGTACATGGTAAAATATAGTCGATATAATTATCGAGCACAGCCAAGACATATAAAAGCCTTTCAAATGAATTTCAATGATAAGATCGTCAATTTTAGAGCATTACACGTTCTTGTAATGTGCCCAACGCGTACCATGTTTCCAGAAAATGCACTTCGCAAGGATCGTTAGTATCCTCCACGGATAGTTCGATATACCAGGCGTTCGGCCACTCTTTTCTCGTGTATCCACAATTCTACAAGAACGTAGGTGTAAGGTACACGGTATGTGAGGATACAACGTGTCAGCAGTCAACGCAAATACCATTAACTTAATCACACACTCCGTCGAGGAAACTTTTGGCGCCCATGGCATTCGGAGTCTCTACAAATCGATTAAGCGCCGATATACGCCGAAGTTCGACGGGTTTCTTCCTCCTCGCTCGGATTCTTCGTCGCGCACCCACACGCCGACTCCACTTTGCGCGCCTGAACGTGACCGGGGGCGCTTGTAATCCTTAACGCACCTAATCGTCCGTGGATACACGTTAATTGCCCACGTGTGTCGTGCGAGGCGTGATTTACCGAAGCATCGGGCCGGTGGCATGAGTCAAGTGCAAAAGAAATCCAGGGATACTCGTGTCGCGTCTGTTCGTCAAGTCACGAGAGCGCTGGGATCCGATCGAAGTGAAACAATTGTGAAATTCGCGGCCTACTCGTTTCCACTATTCGACGTGTATGGATAACTAGCTCGCGGCCGCTTCTTGCGACTTGGTAAACCGCTCGAGGGGACCGTCGTCGTTCGCTCCTTTGATACCGTCGGGGAATTTTCTGTATCGCCTGCCCACCTGGTGAACGCACTTTACACCAGCGGTTATCACGATAAGTTTCTTTCGCTTGCGTGCGTGCGTGCGCGCGTGTGTGTGTGTGCGTGCGTGCGTGCGTGCGTGCGTGCGTGTGTGTGTGTGTGTGTGCGTGCGTGCGTGTGTGTGCGTGTGTGTGCGTTTGGCGGACTCTCGTGACATCTTTATCGCGCGCGCGCGACAACGAGGAACACGTTGCCGAATCGTCGACCATTAGCTGGTCGGCTAGAATTACCTAAGAACGTTGATTAATGACTTTAGGATGTATTGGATGGTTTCAAAAAGTATCCTGTCGGCATGGATTTGCCGCACGACTATTCGAGTGTGAATGGCAGAGCGAACGATCCATTATTTATATTCTTATCGTCCAACAAAAATATTATACTATAAATATATGTATATTTTATAAATAAACCTATACACATCCTGCTAAGTAGATTCAATATAGAGGGTTCATCTTACACAGTTTTGAAGAAATCCATTTTTCCACCCTTAGGATCACGTCCGAACCTTCTGTATAATGTATAATCGTCTTATACACGAGATCCACCATATCCAACTCCGGTTGGAATATTTATTCGTTACGCAATCACACTCCTAATTAGAAGCTTCTCAAAGTAATAAAGCGAGAAAGCTGCGCATTCAACTTCCCTCGATTATTTCCGCAATTAACCCGAATCATAATTCAGGGTCCAACGAAGCTCCGTCGCCGTGATCCTCCGAATATCGAGGATTCGACGATCGGCCAATAACAAGCCGATCTGCGCACGGCCCACTTTATAATTCTGCTTAACGCGACTTTAATTACGCGAGATCTGGTCGTCGTTGACGATCATCGGCCCGATGATATCCGATGCGGCGAAACGGCGATCATGTCGGCCCGTCTAATTACATACGCGTTGCCGACATGCGCCCGGGTCGTCCCTGGAAAAAAGCAGGTGATCGGTTGTCGGGGCGCAAATGAGCCTGGAAGATACCGGGGCACGATTGGTCGTACGTGCGTGCCAGCTCGCTTGGCCTTGCTCGCTGGTGCGCCTCGAAAGTATCGAAAGCGCAAATCGCTTTATTAACCCGGCCACCAGGAAGAGGCGCGTGTAACGTCGCGACGTCACGGCATTTAAATCCACGTCTCCTCTCCTCTCTCTCTCTCTCTCTCTTTTTCTCTCTCTCCAGGCATCTCCGCGAGAGGAGCCTTTTTTCGGCGGACCGTGAGCTGCACGCGCTGGCCGCTCGCCGTACCAGCCGCGCGGTGCATTTCACGCTTAATTATGTTTCAGCAATTCCTGGATCGTCCGGTTCGCTGGTAGCCCGTTCGCGGACGCATCGTAATTTATAATATTGAATATGGCGGTGTGCGTGCGTGCACCAATGTGCCGTACTGGCCAAATGGCAGGTGGTAGTCAATCGAGAGATTTATTCGTCGGGCTCGAGAGTTGGCCACGGCGGCATCGAGTCTACCAGGAGTATTACATGTTGATTACCGGCCGACTAGGCCTAAAGCGGACGACGATCGCCCGTATCCGAGGATACCTGTGCAGAGTCTGGCGCGATGCCTGTTGCGAATGGAAAAGTGGCGGAGCTCGGGCAAAAAAGAGCTCGAAGAAGAAATTGGGGCGACTTGTGATTTTGGGGACTCAATTTAGCCGGGACCTCTATTTCAAACTTGATTTTGATAAATCCGTGCTAAATAAACGGCGCTGCACTAACATTGGTGCGAATGAGCATAGATGTTAAAGCTGTCCATCACTAACTAACTAACCAACATTGGTGGTGATCGTTTTAAATATATTGGCTCGAGCGGAATCAACATAAGCCCAGTAGGTTCCCTGCTTTTTACGAAATAATTTCGCCCGCTATAAAAGAGCCGTTCTGAAAGGTCAGCGTTTCTTCCGTAAAATATAGTCTTATATGTAAAGTAAAAAAACGGAGGAGATAAATTTGTATATGATTTATTCCTACCCAAAGAGTTCCGCTTTTTTGCCACATCGCCTCCGAGTTGCCAGAAATAGCAACGCGAGAGGAGTACAAATTTTCAGGAATACTCGATCTTACTTTTACGACGATCTTAAACTTTAATATTCACCCACCGGTATTAACGTATCCGTCATTTGGTTGTGCGTCGAGCAGCAATCAGAAGGAGTCGCTCTCAGCCAGTATTCCGGGAAGATCTCGGTTAATATCCATACCATCGGTTCTCCGTTAATTATAAGGTAATTCCCCGGGCTATAAAAGAGTCGTTTCGGTACGAACGACGCTCGAAGCGTGAATTGAATTTATACTTTCACGCGTGTCTATCGTGCGGTGTTTAAGGCCGGTTCGTAAATGGCGTGTCGCGCTGAATCCCTCACGTGGGACGCGGAGATACCCGCACTGTTTGCACGCGACAAGGCGGCAGGATATGGGAAGTGCGTAATGCGCTCCCGAAGTTTCCAAGAGGAGCGCGTGGGACGCGCGAGATACGAGCTCCGTCCCAAATGCACGAGCTTCGTTCCAGCAATGGAGAAACTGCCCAACACACCAATTTCCCGATACCGGAATACTCGTAGATTTATCAGGACGATGCAGTTGAATCGAAATACATTTTTCGTTCTTTCAAGCACGATTATGTTTTTTGTTGGAGAACCTCGATGTACAAATATGAAGAAATTTTGTAGTTTTATATAATATATGTAGATTTGAAAATTTGAACAAAAGAGTGCGCATGAACCAGCAAAGCCATGGAGGCCTTTTACCCGATATGCTACTCCATACATATATTTTTATTTTACATTTTTTATACATTTTTTTATAAACGTGCTTTACATTTTTTATAATAAAAAATTTACATTTTTTTATAATAAAAAACTTACATTTTTTAATAAAAAAATTTGCGTTGGAATAAAAAATGTGCAATTTTTAATAATAAACCTGTGTTTTTTATATAAATTACTTCTCGCGTGACTTTTGCAACACCCTATATAAAACCGTGGCTATGAAACAAGTTCACTATTTTAGCAAGCCTTATTCTTACATCGGTAAGTGCGTGCAGGTTAAGTACACTTTCTGCCCGTTACAGAATACGAGGTTTAATGCATGCGCGATATCAACGTGGATTTTTGTCTCACCGCGACCGCCAAACTGAATCGTTACGGTCCCACGGTTGTAACAGCGAGCATTTCGCTGCTCACCACTTAGCGACGCTAATCGTAACACGAGTCTTGTTCCGCGGAGGCTGTTGGCGACTAACTCCTCGAGAGAGAAACGGTAACGATTTCGCTTTGGGATGGACATTCCGTATGTTAAATTCCGTGAATTCCGCAAACTGACAGACTGCACCTTGACGGAGCTTATTAGAGTATTTTGCCGGTGCTCTGCGCGTACATAAGTAAAGTACTCGTTGGCTGGAATAACTACGTACGTGCACAAGCACACGCACCCACACGTACGTAGGGCCGTGCACAATTCAGTGGACGAGATGGCGAGCTGCTTGATTGCCTTATCTGCCTAATGAAACGCCTCGCTAACTAGCCACGTCGCAGCGTATATGCCTTATGCAGATATTGTTATGACCCTTTTTGCAATGGCATTTCAGTTCGTAGTAGGTTTTAACCTGGCTGGATTTACATGACGTGGCTCGTCGACGATAGTAAAAACGAGACGGCCGTTAGTGCGTACGCATCTCCGTACCGGTCGTCTTTTTGAGAAACGATCGAGGCGAGGGGATATATTCATCGTGCTTCCACAGCTGTTACCGTATTTCTATCTTTTATCCTTTCCTATTCTATCTTTTTTACGCGAAACCGATAGCGCGAGGATGTCATTAAGATTTCTTCTTGGCGCCTCTAAGAGAAATCTCCCCCTAGTGCCGCACGCTGAAGTTTTCCATCGACTATCAAAGCCATATCTTGATTACCGGTCGCGCGCAATTACGGTTAGTCAAGTAAACGCAACGGTACTGAGTTCGATACTACACACGGAGAAATGTTAAGTAACATAGCTACTTCTGATCTTTTTCCAATATATGCACACCGAAAGGAAATCTTGTCGCTCGAAACTGTCTCTATCTCTATCCAGGGCCTCTGCTATCGTTCCTCTGAAGCTCATAGTATCGTATTCGCTTTATCGTCGTTACCTTTGTCCAACAGCCTGGCAAGTAAATCATGGAAGACAATCATAGAAACAAAAGAATATCCTTAGGCTGTCATCGAGGAATGATCCACGACTCATTAATTATACGATGGCCAATAAGGCGAAAGGGCGCGATAACAATGCGCCGGTAACAAAGGCTCGGTGAGAAAGAGCAACCAATATTCTATTTGAAGAGCAGTTGTCGTAACATTATGGCCGAAGGTTATGGCCGGCGCGGCTTAACCACGATTTGACGAGCATAACGCGCCGCGTGCCTAATAACGTCTTCAGGCACATAACAGCCCCGTACGGCCATTCAGCTGGACGAGCGACGAGCGCTGGAGAACGAGCGGTGGGCAGGACTGTGGTCGAGGAAGCGTACAAATATAAATCATGCGCGGCCGACTGGCTTCTGTAATTTTCTTCAATTTCCATGCGATCGCGCTCCACATTACAGCGTGCCTGATTTAATGGAGCCGTCCCGTGGTATTCTATGACGAACAAAGCATTCCGCAACGAGCTACAAATTATTTTCACGCATCCTCCCCGGCTAATTTCAACTATCCTCCTCGAGTCCGCGCTTTACGATTCGTTCGATGATTTCTTGCGCGATCGGGGAAGGCGATCGTTAGTTTGTCGGAGGGAGTGCAAGCTCAATTTTTGGAATGGATTTTGGACAATGGTCGCGACTGGTTTTTATTAGATTTGATAACGTAAGTAACGATGAACTAACGGGTATGTCGTTTTTTAAGAATAATATATACGTTTTTTTTGTAAATCTTTGGAGATTAAGAATCGTGGAATATCGAAGCTTTGATGAAACTTTTCGTACATGGCGTGAACTTTAGTATGAACCAATACATTTTAGGTTTTTTTTTTGGAGAAATACAAGTTAGTTCGTGATTCGAGATTTTCTTGTTTGTGGATGAGAAATTTGCGTAACAGGTTGACGATACTTATCGTATCACCTCATGTCCAGCTTTGCACGTAACTTTGTTTGCTCGCGGTCGTGGGCCCCTTTATAATCAGCCATTGACCGTTAATTAAAGCCTATGCATAGTCAGCCAACACCCGCCTATGGATATACGAGTCCGACTCGCATGCGAACAATCCAAAGGACATTCGAACTTTTCTCCAGCCACCGCACCGTATTATTAGACTAGTCGATAACGCGACCAGCCACTTTCTTTACGATACACCGAGAGAAGAGTCGCCTTGCACGCTCGCCTGCCCACTGGCCGGTGTCCCTTCCTCCGTATCGTATACTTCTACAGGACGATTCTAAAATTGTACCATAAACTTTAGAGACTACGAAAAAGCTCCAATAGACATCCCGCAAACACTCACTTTCTTTTTCAGATATATTCGTTTAACATCGAAACATCACCACCGTGACAAGTGTCTTACAACGTGAAATTCGATACTAACCATTATTATATTTAACAATAATCCACGACACAACTATTATTCACAGCATATCGTACCTGTTAAAAGTACAATATCCACTATGCCACTATCGTAATAAATATCGTGACCAACCATCATACAGTGTATCGAGACTATTCCATCGATCAACGTGACGTTCACGAAAAACAGGAAAAGTCTTACCAAATCGCATAAGAAGCCATTCTTGCACACCCCGTCCCGAACCCTCGCCCCAATGCATTCCCACATTACGCGATAGTTCGATGCCAGTCTCGTGGCCGCATAAAACTGAATAAATCAATATCTCAGAAACATGTGTCCTGGTGGATCTCACATCCCATTAGGATAGTTCCCCGTATTCGTAGCACAGGGCGCACCTGCGCGTTCTCCTCCGCGCTGCTTTGGAATCGCTCTGTACACGTGTGTACTCACGGTAACCTGCGCGCGTAGATACGCACGCAGGGATATGCGTAAGCGTTCATATAGTTGTACGCACACCGGCGATACGCAGGGGCAGGCCGATGAGCCGTAAGAGGAGAGCTTGCTTCTGTTCGGAGGCAATCGGTGTACTCTTAACATAAACGCGCTGCATCATTACCGGACGGTGCGCCCGCGGCGCTCTTTGTGCCGGGCGTAATTTCATTGCTATCGGCGTACGCAAGAGCCCGGCGAGAGTCCCGGGCGAAATCAGCTACGACGACTCTCGCCGATCTCGTTCGATCCGAGCCAAGGGGGAAATGGGCGCCTCCTCGTTGACTTACGATATTATTAATGGTAGGCTTTAACGCACGAACGCTCCAAGTGGCTCCAATGTGCCAGAGTTGGCGTACGAAGAACGAGCGGTGAGGCCGGAGTACCCTTGGGATCGTGAGATAGCCGCGTTTATAAACCTTTTCGTAGTTTCGAAGCGCTTTGAATCCTATCGCTCGTCGATAGAACGCCGGCACTATGAATATTCTAATAAGCGCTAACGATACGGAAGATGCTTACCGGGAGGCCGATTGTTTATTGTGCCGGGGCATACTTTCGGATCCGAGCGGATAGCGTGGAATGGAAGTAACTCCCCGCGAAGCTATTGTCTTGTATATCTCCGGCGGTAAAGTTGGATTAAACGCGAGCCTGGAAGGTCGCGTAATGGTTTTTGGCTAAAGGTGTACTCCTCGCGCAACAGCTCGGATCCTCGATTCGACGCGACTCGCTATGAAATGCTGGGAATCGCTCGAGGAGATGGAGCGAGGAGAAACGACATCGGTACGGAGACACAAGGCGACACCGTGCCGATACTTCGCCGATATTAAACATGGACCATGGCCATTTGCGGCCGTCTTATCATAGAGACACGGTATCGGGCGGGCGAGTTTGCGAGGCGTAATAAATTCAGAGGCGACACGGCTAAAGTTGATAAAAGGAGAATAGCTGCGCTGCCGCGGAGCTTGATACATTGCGCAATCAGGAAGGTTTATAACCTCGCCTCACTGTTTTTCCTACCACCTCATTCCGCTGGATATTATGGCGCAACGTTAATGACTATTAACAGTCCGGACTCTGGTTTTAATAGTGTCGGGATAGGGTCACCCATTGGTCAGAGCCAATCGCGGCCGATCGTTTACCGGATCGTTAAGTACCGAGATTTCACCGCTCCGCTGTGGGCTGGAAATCGGTTGTCCGCGCGACTCCCCGATAAACCTTCCCACGACGGACCTATCGGCATTCGAATCGCATCTGCACTCCCGCCCGTTCCTGATATATGCGCCAAATATCGAGGATACTCCCGCGACCGTGAAGGTTATATTATTTTATACGCGGCTATACGGCGCTCCTGACGACCGTTCGGCGGAAGGACGAGGACGTTTGTTTTTCCGCAAAGGGGGTGAAAAGCGGCGGAGAGGGCAAAGGGGGGTTGGAGAGTGGGGGGAGGAGCGAGAAAGAGCGAGAGAGAGAAGGAGAGAGAGAGCGAGAAAAGGAAGTTCTTTTGATTAATAGCATACAGAGGAGAGAGAGCTGAGCTTTCGGTTATTGAAATGGGGAGGGTGTATGGCGGATAGGTGGTGGTGGTGGCGGTGGGTGGGTGGTTTAGGTCGGTCGGTTGGCTCGTCGGGCGTACGAACGAGCGGGCGGGCGAGCGAGCGAGCGGGCGAACGAGCGAACGAACGAGCGAACGCGGCCCCTTGTGAAAGTTCCCTTTACCTTGATGACAAAGAACCGGGCGAACGGGCGAACCGAACCTCACTCAATGGAACGGACGAATGGTTATGGAAACAGCATTTAATTTGCATAGAAGGAGCCTCTTTGTCGACTCGCTGAGAGTCGGAGTGGCTCCTCACTCGCTCCTTCCCTCTCTGTTTTTCCTTCCTCCGTACACCGGCCGCCCTCCTTCCAGGCCGCGGTGAAAAGAGCATTGTCCTTTATCTATCGATTCGATCGTATATTTTATTCAGATTGCGCGTCGCTCGCGCAAAACGGCGAATCTCTTTATGATTGGCCATCGCCGCCCATTGTGACGGCACGAGGGGTGACGGCTTACGTAAGGCCGATTCGGGCGACGCTAATTAAAGAGGCTCGTAAGTAGACTTACAAGTAAACGCACGGCCGGCGGGTGCCTTTGGGCCATTCCACGGGCCGACCTCGAAGGACTTCCAGGGGGGTGACCGCTTTCTTCCTCCTCGTCCGAGGGCCGGCCGGAAAAATCGAGTCACGCGTCGTTCGTTCATGCAAAACCCACGGTGCACGTCAAACGGAATGAAGGATGGGACTCGCCGATGAAAATTCCCCCGGCGTCCTTTCGTAGGAACGAAGTCCCTGAGTGTTAATTAATAAGATTGATCAACGGAGTGCCGACGTAAGAACAGGTTCCAATATGACGGGAGAGTCGGCGGGGCATGGGGGCTGCTTTTTAAAGGCGAGCGTGTGTACCTCGTTCGTGCTTTTCTTATGTTGCAACACACGAGGAAAGGCTTAAGATCGCTCGCGGTAACGAGCACGCGTGCACACTTAGCGCGCCGATACGAGAGTGTAAATCGAAAGTAAACCGATGCGCCGCAGTCGCCTGGCCGAGGCTGCCTCGATCGACTTTAGCATACAGGCCTGCGGGTTCCGCTGCGCGCAAAAATCCGAGTTACCAATTTTTCCTTTTTACGTACGCGCGATTTACCTCGCGGATTTATCGCCGCGAATAAACTCGGTGCTACGTGCGAAATCGCAGGTAACCGCAAATAGTCGCGCCTATCTTTATGGCGTGGTGCTGTAAAGTAAGGATGAAATGCAGAATAAATAAGGCAATCGTTCGCTTGGATGTCCTCCCCGTTGTTTTCTTTTAATCGATCATCTTGCGATTATCAATAAGTCGTATCGATATTAATCGTTAGTGCCATCCTGTACTCCTTGCTTATTCAACTCGGACCTGACGGACATAATCACGACGGGTTCCAATACCTGGAACATATCGACCTTCCAAAGATTCCCAAATATCTCGTCAAACCTTCCATTGGTTCGATCCAAAGTCAAGTCTCGCATCGTCCCGGGTTCGGTAGCCGCCACTACAAAGGTGACTTTACACAAGGATCGACCAATACGGGAGGCGTTTTCCCAATACCGAAAAGAGCCAAAAGTAAAGGAAGACGTCCTCGCTTTTCCACGGAGAATCAGCGATTGTTTGCAGAGGGTAATCAGGCAACATCAAACGAGCCGATCATCAAGTGGAATTGTTTACCCAGCTACGGGTCCCGCGGGGCGCAGGACAGCCTGGGTGGGCCATGCTCCCCCGTCTTTGTCACAACAATAATGTTAATTTAACCCCCCCGCCCCATTTCCGCCCCCAGCTCGTTCCTCCGCCGTGCGCACCGCCGGCGACAATTTGCCGGGCACACAAAAAGAGTTGACAACTTGAAAGGGAAATCGAGCCTATTGACACAGGAAGGGCACGAAGCGGGCCGCGCTCACGTCCTCTTCTGTCGGACATAATGCGTCCCGTTGGACGAACCCCTAGCTCCCGTTTTTCGTTCGGTTGACGGAGCACAACATTATCGCATGGATCCACGGGCTCCTGACCACCCTGGGCTCGGTCCAGGCGTCCCCTGCACGCTTTGGAACTCATACCCTCGGCCCTTCTTCCTCTCCGCCTCCCCCCTGCTTCGCCCTTCCATCGCAACCTTAGCACCTCTCTCGTTCGTGCCTTTGCGGTGTTTTGGAAATGCCTTTTGGCGAAGCTTACTGGCGCGCGATTAGCAAGGAATGTTTTGGCGAATTTGCTTGAAGCTTATTCCTTGTCTTCTGAGATTTTTATCCAGTGTTTGATTAAGATTGTTTACTTGTTTGACTTACTAGGGAAGTTTTTTGGAGATAGTTGGAATAGGTAATACTGAAGTTTGGTTGTATATATCGGTGTTATTGGGGTAATGCACTTTTTGATAGTGTGGAAAACTTTTTATTTTTCGAAGCTAGAGAGTTACAAAGGTTACAAAGTTACTTTGTACCTTAGAAAAATACTTCTTATTTTTTTATTGTACAAAGTTTAAGACAACGTAAAAGTGTGATGTAAAAGGAATAGTTCGCGAAGGCCTGGTTTTATTTCGTAAATCCATCCGTCGTTTTCGAGCTCGTAAGCCTGTCCGTGTATTTTGCGACATCGCTACAAAATCGTTTGTAGTTCCCCCCCTCTAGGCCCCTCTGTCCTTGCCGTCGTCCCTTCCAACGATTCTTTCATCGCGTTCCCGTTCGGCCAGAGAGTTATATGGATCGGCTCGAACGGCAGTATCAACAGGCTGCATCTAGAGCCCTGATCAATCATGGTGGGCTTTTGTTCCATCGAGCTTTCTAAGCCGCTTTTATATCTTTACGTTACCACCGCTATGATCCTGCATTCATTATGCCACGGCTTTCTTTTCCCCGCCTGGCGGCGCTCCATCTACCCCGGTTGTCGCCCATTAAGAAAGATTGCACTGCCTAATCCACCCTTGCTTTGTGCCGAGAAAGGTGTTACGCATCGTGGCGAATCCGACTGAGGGTTGTCTAGGTGCGAATCAAGAGTCGACGAAAGATGAAAAAGGGAAAGTGCGATGCTGGAAATAATGTACAAATAGTTGCTGCAGAAAAGCTTGAAAATTTCTATTTCCAAGATTCGCGTAATCGTTTAATCCGTGTATTAAAATAGGAATACTACAGGTCACTCGATGCCCAATTTATCTTTCTCTTCGTGGAAATTTCATGATTTACGATTATGGACGAGTATAACGATGAAGTATTAATCGTGCGTTATTAAATCAGGGTTTTCCGTCGATGTGACCGGATAGAGGCCTATAGTGGAACATTTTAACTAACACGTGTACATAGGTTGGCACATATGTAAAGTAATTTAAATACGTGCAACATTACGCGGAAGCGGAATTTTCATACGAGGTCCTTGGGTATAGTTTTTAATTGCGAGCACTTGATTCTTGGTACGCCGTACTTTAAAGTTGCTCGAAAATTTCCCTCCGACGGCTCTTCAAGCGATTGAACATCGAAGAAAGAACAAAATGACATATCGCATTGCGATTTAACGACTCGCAAAGGGAATTCAGCGCTGTCACGCGGGAAATTTACACGGCAGTTGAGTGTACCGTGTCAAGCCAATCGCGTAGAACGACGATCGTAAAAAACAAAGGCGCCGATGGTCTAGACCGCTACTAGGATCATCGACATTGACATCGTACGAATCGAGAGTCGGTCTGCTGTGTCTCTAAAATCGCACAGAACTCAAATCATGAACGGACACAGACACAGTCTTCACATTTACAAGACACAGTTGAATCGTCACCGAAACTACAGCAACAAATCCTCTAATGCCATTGCGATCTTACATTATTACCAACCCTCCCGAATAATCAGTACAATTCGCTAAAACATCATTATCGGTACAAAGAGCCAAAGAAAATCGTCTTCCACCACGTTGGGGTGATAAACAAAAAAGGAGTGATAAACAAAAAACCAGTGTTACTTAATCGCCACTAAAGGGAAATCAAACTACAATTCCTTTTGTGCGGATCCAAAGGACGCACACCCGGAAACTCCGTTGGGCGGCAAAGAATCTTACACGTCGGATCCAACCTCAAACAGGCAAATTACCAAATCAAATGTAGGGAAGGTCGCGTTCGAATTACACAGTCGAACAACTTGGTTGGTTTTCACGGTTGGCCCCAGCGCCTACCGACGTTTGCGTCGTCGTCTGTAACGATGTTTGTATCCTGCTTTCCGTTTGACGGCGAAAACTACGTAGCTAACTGCGACTGATTCGGCGGTACGATACGGGGTAGTCCGCCAGGCGCGAGACAGAGGCGGAAAAAGAAAGAGAGGGAAGGAGAGGAAGTCCCGTAACTCCGAAACAGAGTTAGCTGATGAGTCTGTGGGTGGTTGTCGTCGTTTGTCGGGGAGGAGCGAGCTCTGGCAGGAGCCAGGGGGGGGGGCGGGTGGCGCGGGGTGGAGGCACAGAGGGGGCGGGCAGGGACGAGGAGGAGGACAGGGGCAGGGACAAGGGGGAAGAAACGGGGAGAAGGTATACCTCTTCCTGGCTCTATATAGATATTTTCATGGGCGCTCCGTCGCCCCTCACCCCACGCTCCCTGCCTCCCTTCGTCACTCCTTCAACCGCTCCCTTAGCGAGTTACCTCTTCGTTACCGTCTCTTTAGTATCACATGAACCAATAAACATCTTCTTTGATGTACGGCGCATTAATTAGTAAACGACAAAATTGTATTTAAACAATGGCAGAAGTCTCGATGCGAGACGGCGGAGGATAGAGGGCGGGGAGGAGAGGGGGAGAGAGGAGGGGTGAGCGAGACGGCGAGAGGGTTCGCGTGGAAGAAGGAAACGAGAGAGAGAGAGAGAGGGAGAGATGTATATATAACGGTTGAAGACGAACGTCGAAGGGGAGGGCGAAGGAAGGAAGCGCGGGCAAAGTAAGCGTACAAACAAGCGGCAGAGGCTCCGTCGTTACCGAGGTCGTTTGGCATGATGATTCGCAGTAAGACCTTCTCCGTGAGAGGCCGCGGAGGTGGAGTGTCGGGGGAAGGCACTGATAGATCTTGTTAATTCATGAGCCCGCCTCTCGCCGTGCTTGAATAATTGTTGAGCATAATGTTGCTCCCTCCGCTGATATTTAAATCAAGGGCCACGCTTTCCGGGACGGAAGTAATTAGTGGCTCCTACATTGCAGAGGCATAGCTCGCGAGGTTGACCCACATCGGCCTGGCTGCGTTTTGCGAGAATCGACGCGAGCACTGTCATTTTTTCTCCGGACGATGGCCCAGAGTAGGCGTGCTTCGACGGGCAATTCGACGTAGGCATCGATACAGGGACGCTCTTAAAAAAAAAAAGAACTACCAGTCCCAAAATGATGTCCATCATCCTCAGACTTGATTTGTATCCTGTGCTTCAGAATGTATTCGAGACGATGCACTTTCAACCGTCGAAGCCACGATTATAGTAGAGCATCGCGTCAAGATAAATACCTCTCTAGATTATATCTTGCACTAAGCGGACTCCTCGCTTTTTACACCTTTCGTTGTTCGTTATTAAACCAATGGCAGCGAGCGGACGATCGAATTTCGGCCTGGTCCTGATCAAAGTGCCACATCGCTTCGTCTTCCTCCAGTCTCGGGGAAGTCGGGCGACGGTGGAGGCGGGGGGTGGGTATAATCGCGAGTCCCTCGGCATCATAATAATAAGGACAGAATCCTGATTCGCCAAAGGGTGTGCCTGCGCGCCGATTCATTTATAAATAGCCAAGACCCACCCCAACGGGCAAAGAGACCAACGCTGATTGCGGACATCCCACGTCTATTTGTACAGCTTAACCGAAGCGAAACACAGACCGAATATCCCTTTAAAGGATTACATCTGTATGGCGCTTAATAGTGGGCGCATCCGATTCATTTGTATCTGTCAGAGGATAAGGGGGACTGTTTAAATCAATCAAACGCGCGTTCGGCTTGGCGGTCGTATATCCACAGGTATTAATCGACGATACATACGCGAGCCTTTCTTCAATGGATCCGTGAAGTCACGCTAATATTCGGCCCCTATGAACGATATGTTAATATTGGGTTTCGCCAATGCATCCACGCTGGCCTCGCTCTTTCTCTCTCGCTCTCGCCCCCTCCTGCTCCTCCTTCAGAGTACATCTGGGTGGAAGCACGAAATTAAATCACAAACCGACTGCTGGAAATTTGCAAAACAACCGAAGGGAAATTTGAGTTATCGAGATTGGTCAAATTCTCGATTGGGAGAAAGAGCATGACAGTCAGAGAGAGAAAAAGAAAGAGAGAGAGAGTACCAGTGAAGGAGAGCCAATGAAACCGGCGATATCGAGACTTTCAGAAGCCGAATCAAAGTTCCCTTCCATGCCGCCACCCTTCGACATTCCAAGCATCTCAAGTTCCCGTCCAAGAGGCTCGATTCCACCCACTGTCAATATCGACATTAATTAGTCGAATTCCGTATTTACTCGGCGCGGTTACGAAGTTCGATGCTCGATTCTTTCGTATGCCGGCTCGCGCCGCCGCACCCGTGTAGCCGCGCCGGCATTCACCGCTCGGCCCGCCAAAACGCGCCCATCGGAGATTTCGTCGAAGGCTGGCGCCCGATATGTATACACGCAAATTGCAGAAACTCGCGGAAACTTATGCGGGCCTCGCGGTCGTTACCCAGGAGGCACGAAACGGAAGCGTAATCCCGGGGCCCGCGTTGTTTGTTCTATACGTAAGATCTGCACCGTGCTGTGTATCTTGGCTCGCCGATATCTCCTCAGTCAGTCAGGAATATTTAGTCAGATGAGGAGACTCGAACAAACGCCTCTAAGGCTTTCTATTAAGACGACTCTTTGATGTGAGCTACCGTCGGGCGCTTTGGTCCCTCATTCTACCTCGCCTTGCCCCCCCGCCCCGCCCCCACCATCCCGGCCCGGCTTTCCTCGAGTCTCCGTGCACCTCCTGCCGCCCCCTTTTCCACCACCCAACAACCCCCACCAGCGGCCACGCGCACCGAGACGCACACCAACCCACGGACGAGGGGGTTCTCCCTCTACGTCTGCCCACGCCGCCGCCGCCGCCACGTCCTGCATTGCGCCGCATCAGAGCCGCTCGCCCACCCGCCCGTTATTTGTTTCCAGTAATTCAGAAATTCACGACCCCCTCTCCCTGGAATCCCTCCCTCGGGCACACCGGCTCGAATAAGCTTCGCTTTTCCGAGCTCCCACCTGGGCCGTCCGTGGTAACGCTCTCGCCGGGCCAATGGGTATTATTCCTTCCTCTCTGATTCCGTTCGATCGATCCTCCTCGTTGTCATTGTTGCCTTTTTACGCTGTGGGAAGGTAATCGTGGGTTTTTTCTCTTCTCCGACGAGATGCGAGTGGAAGGGTAGCTCTGGTAGGTGTGGAGGATGTGGTATTGTCTGGTTATTCGTATTGTTTAGTGTTGAGTAATTATTGAGAGAAGAGGGGGTTCATGTTTTAGGATAGGATTTTATGTTGCTGGTTCTGTTTTATGATTATTGTGTTTGGAGGATGGGGAATGTCTTGGTGATGTGTGAAATAATTGATGTAATAGATAGCGTTCGAAACAGAGCTTTTGTCATGAGAAACTCGATCTTTGAGGAGATGGTCGTTTCCATACGGTTGTTCGTGGATTTGCTTTTGTAGCCTAGAGGTTATGCTAAAACTGGTTTCCAGGCTACTGAATTTATAATACATGCCGAGTATAGGAGAAGTAACTCGTTCTGGATAAAATTAGAATTTGTTCCTCACTCGTAAAGTTCGATACTCCGTGCAGGATAAAGCTGTAGACGCTGGAAAGGAACTTGGGAGGGAAATTTTTCGAGTAATCAGGGGGATTAGAGAAACTTACAATGCGAGTGTGCATACAAATCCAAGCTGCTCGTACCTTACGAAGTATTGTACGAAGTATCGAAGTTGTCCTTACGATTCATTCCCCCGTGAACGGTGTGATATTGCAGTATGAACGCCTCACTGTAAATTATGACTTAAGCCATCAGCTCGTGCTCAACCACTACGTTAAGGCAGGCACTTTAAATTCCGGCCAGGCAACGACGTCTTAATAAGTGCGGTTGCGCGGCTACTTTTCTTATATTTTTCATCCGCATCTGCGGCCGTGCGCCCAGCTGAGCGTGTATTGCGTGTTTCTGAACGGCCGTGGATACGAGTATCCGTCGTGCGTGTTTTCAGTGCGCATCGTGGTCACTGAAATGGCTTTTGTGGCCTGCCAGGTATGCCAACGGTTTTCCATCAACCGAACACAGTTAACATTGATGCTTACCCCGGTTAGCTGTCGCCGAGTGCGCGTATGATCATAGTATCCAGCGAGAAGATCGATGTGCCTTCCCCGTAAATATAATCAAAAGTCATAGGAAACTCGTCCTTGACAAATTTTAATTACCTAATGTAAATCAAATGCATTATGTATTGCATTAGTTAAGTTTGCCGACATGCGTCGATATTACCCAAAAATACTACTACAGGACTTTTATTCACACGACGGTTGGATTTTTTTACTCACTTTCGTTTTATTAATTTTATTTATATATGAAACCGTGCATAGCGGTAAGTATGAAAATATTTGTAACGTTTGCTAATGATTATTTTGAATATCTTTTCTAGATATATACATATATACATAAATACATATATACTTACATACATACATACATACATACATACATATTTATTTGAATGCTATAAGACGCGAGAACGAGCATTGGAAAACAATCCACGTTGACTTTGTGATAATCATCTCATATGTCGATCAAAAGTTCGCAAATTCCAGGCGGACATTGCACGTTTACGGTCCGTGTAACTTGCCTCTCCGTGCAATGCAGATCTCCGTGGTGGTTGGGGACTAGAAAAACAGGTAGATCGGAAATAAGGCCGTCGATCCTGAAGTTTGTAGACACATTGCACAAATCGATTGTCGGCCGTCGCGCCGGTGCATGTCGCATACACGGAACGCGCCGGATCTGGTTTCGTCGACTAGGCTGACTTTTGCGCAAACAGGTATTCGTCTCGCGCAAAGAAAGCCACTTTACTGTTACCGTTGCCGCCAGGAATTTATGATCTGGATCGATTATGAAATTTGAATCGAAACCGCCAAAGGCGCTCACTGCTCAAATTAAACCGTAGATAGACGAAAAAACATCGCCCCTTTCCATGCCTGACTCGTTAAACCTGAACAAGAAACATCCATAGCTTTAGTCAAGGTAATTACAATTCCACTTAACGGAATAGAATAAAAATGGACGAAATCAGTCGGTAGGGACTAGGCAATTAAATCAAAGAGGCTCAAACGCGTTGATAAAATCGACGACACCGAGGAAGGAGGTAAGACTATTGGAAACTAGGAACGCTTTTCTCGAGCATTATACTAAAATTACGCTATAAAAAGGGAACATGTGCCTCATCATCGTATCTATCGAAGGAGAAATAATGTATATCTAAAATGCCTCACAAAACATAACTTGTCGAAGTTAAAAGAAACACCATACCGTTCTCCTCTTACATATTGAGCCACTCGTAAATGTTCCTTACGGCTTTCCGTCCAAAGTCAACAACCGATACAACAATATTCGTTATATATCCACAAGCGTATATAACTACACTACTCCTCGCTGTGTATGAGAAATATTTTAAATGATCATTCCCGGCCACTGCAAATTATTATCTATCTACCACTATACGTAGTCCTATATATACGCTGTGTCCCAAAATTCACGCAAGAAGCAATTTTCATAAAAAACACAGGTTTATAATTAAAAATTCTTCATTTTTTATCAATTCATATAGTATACAGAACAGGGTTATGCATCGAATAGCATATCAGGTAAATGGTCTTCATGGCTTTGCTATCACATACGCACTTTTTCGTCGAAATTTTCAAATCTTGCGTAAACCTTAGGACACTTTAGGTCTTATAAACAAGAGAAAAGTGAGAAAAATCAGACCTGCTGAGTGGACCCGGATTCGAACCGGGAATCCTTCGATATCCATTATAATTCTAAAATGAGTCCAATCCAGTAGTTTCCAGGAAGGAACTTTAAGGGATAGTCGATGTACCGCTATTACAATTTGTCGATCATTAGTCCCCAGCTACGCGGATCCCCAGATAACCCGGGATTCGACTAGGAGACATCGCGACCAGAAGCAGCGCTGAGACAGGGATCTCGGCCACGTGGATCGTCCGGAGAGGCGTCCTGCGTCGCGGCACCCGTGTCGGCATGACCATCTGACACCGAGTGCCTCGCGAGGCACCGTAAATCGGGAATATCAGCGCGTTGCTAACCGACGGCACGAGGCGACGCGCTAATCTCGACGAGGCATCCGCCGTCGAGTTTGGCGATGCCAAGGCTGGAGGATCTCGATGAGAAGGCACGTCGGGAGGACAATGCTTCCTACGATTTTCGCCAATGATTGCAAAGGTCATCCTGTCCGGGTTCTAATGCCCATAATGGACCCCGAAGTATGCGATCTACGGTATAAAAACAGCATGGAAGAACTTGGAACTGACGCGTGGAACTTGAGGCTGTAATCTTCCGGAGAGGATATTCGATAAGCTTCCGTACATCCAATCGTCTTCCAGATATTTAGTCTGTCCTCCTTTATCCTACAATCTATATTATGAAACAAAGTTTATCCATGTACAATATACGTGTCTTATACATGGAGATCCATAAATGCTTGCCAATGCCCAAGGGTGCAAATATGCGCGGACCTCCTATTTTAAAAGACAAGCGACTGTCCTTATTCCAAGCCAAAGAAGATTTAATCGAAAGACGTTCGCTTCTGTTATTTCATCAAATCCTCTGGATCAATCTCATAATAGCTCGTACATAAGAACGCTTGTCATTCGTCGAGCCTGGTCGATACACGGATATCGTACAGCAGTCGTAGACCGTAATCTCCGCTCAAAAGGCTCGAGGCTCGATCGAAACCCGAGTCTCCCGCTTGGAAGTTCGAGCTACTATTCATTATGCCACCGTAGCACCAGGAGGACAATAGTGGCGATCGGGCCACGGCGAGGAGGCCGTTCGGGCAGCGAGAGTGCGGATCGCCCCGGGCGCTGCCGGATGCTCGAGCGGCGCTGGTCCGGCAGTAGGCTAACTACGATAGAAAGTAGGTCCCTTCTGGCATCTCTTTCGCTCGAGCCGCAAACGGGCAGCCCCCGTCGTGGATCCATCGGACGAGCCGCGAGAGAATACTCGTACGAAGAGTCCGGCCTAAAGGACGTTGCACCGCGAGAACGGCCGGGAAACGAGCGCGACTCGATTAACGAGATTTCACTAACGAATTATTTTCCATTTCTTTTTTCTTTCGTTTTTTTTTTCAACTCGTATGTACGTGTATATATATTTATTAATTATTATTAATATATTAATCAATTTAATATTTAAAATTATTAAATTAGAATTATAATATTAATATTAAAATTTAATAACAAATTAATTAATATTAAATATCAATTGCATATAGTATCAATGATAAAAAATATATTATTCACTATCTCGTTATTGTGCTTACGTACGATAAAATATAAAAAAAAATTGCAAGTGAAGAATACATCGTAGTGGCGAATATTAATCCTGATGCTTATTCGAGGAGAGGCAGAAATTGACGGATATACAGCGTAATATTTACCGAATGAATGGAGTTTCAATTTCGACGTATAATTATCCGAACCGGCATGTGAACAATGACCAATTACATTTTTGTTTTATCGAAGATCATTTGTGAGCGTTCAGCGGTGTGCCAAACTTCGAGAAAAGGAATGAATTTATTCGACGAGTATACTCGACGATGACGAAAATAGAGCGTATATGTTTGGACGAGTGTACTCGACCACGTCGGGGTAGTGGTTAAAACGCACGCCCGAGAATAGGATGTCTAATGAGACTTTGCGTAACGCGAAAATGGGCCCGGTTACATGGGCATGGTATAAACCGAAGCCGCTCGTAAAAGATCGCTGACGTACGCTTCCTTTCTCAGCGATCTGGCCGATTCGGAGGTCGTTGTCTCTTTTCACGCTCGAGAACCGTGCCTGCTAATGAACGGTCTAGAATGGTCCCTTGGATAGTGTGACGTACTAATTCTAATTACTCGCGGTATAGATATATGGAAACTGTATTATTAAAATGAGTAATAAATGAGAATAATAGATGATTATAATTAATCCTGGGAAAGTGGAAACTCCTCTTCTATATTCCTACTATGGAATGTTTATAATGGTAGAAAAGTTAACTGTGTAAAGCATAAAAATTTTGTTTACCGCTAGTTTGAGTATTTAATAAATTTTTATAGACGTATGTAAGAGTTATTCCTGTTAGTTAAAAATCGCTTAGCATTCGAGTTTATGGTTGATATATTATATATATCGTGGCAAACTGGCAAGGTGAAAGATGTAGTCCCAGGTCCTTTATATAAAGGTCTAAAAAAACGTACTACATTCTGTTTGTTTTATTACCTCGCGTATTATACATCGTACATCCACATCGTAAATGTGCAACAAATCATAGATGCGCATTTTGACCACCGAGTAAGATCATCCGGTCGGACCAAGTGACCACAGCCTCGAGGATTTCTTCTCGAACAACCCATCCGCAAACCCTCCTCTCAAATCTCCTTTCGCGAAATACCGATTAATAAATCAAGCCGGGCGGTGGGTTACCGTTAATTCGTCGGCTGCGCCTCCGCGGGCATAATGCGCGGAATATGATGCACCGGTGGTTACATAAACGCGTTTTCATTACGGATATGCGGGCCGCGGGTACAATAAGATATATTGAAACGCGATACGCCGTATCGTAAATATTCCGGGTGTGATTTAAGCCGGAGACCGCGAGGGAATCCGCGCCGTACGTCACAACCATTTGTCTCCACCGTCTCCAGGTATACGAGCTTTCTATCTTGATTTCTATGCTCGGACAACGAGTCGTGAGTTTCTTACACGAAACACGCCTTGTCGCGGTGCTCCACCCAGGAAAGACTCCCTTGCGTGTCACGAAGTCGCGTGTAATTTAATACGCGTGTAAATCTTCTGGGGGCCCCGCCGGCCGTTCCCTGCCACGCCAGAAAAATATATCGTTATCGGTCGAAATCAGAAGAATCGCCACTTTCCCGGTGGGTGCTTGCGAGTTAACCTGCCCTCACCCCAGGGCCATCGCTCGCGAGCGGATAAAAGCTCGAGCTTCCACCTGGAACGCGCCGACTCGAAGCACTCCCCTCGCAACTGGATTTATCTGTATCGAAGACGAATTAACCGCTCATCCGCATAATGTATTTATTATACGATTCTCGATTTATACACGTTTTTATGCAGCGCATTCCTCTCACTTTTCGGCACCGAATGCTAAGATGGTTTGTATCCTGGCTTTTAGAAGTCTCGTCGCATAGGATTTACGACGTCACGTGCATCCGTATGAATTAAATACGACGGTTCGAGCTTGCATCTAGTATATCGCTGTACCTGCTATTTTTTGCACCACGCTGTATATCGAGCCTTCAATCTTAGGTGCATCGATCTCAGTAATCCGTTGAACCGATGTTGACGAGGATCTAATTTACTTTAAACAAAATTTCCACCTGGTACATAAATACAAAGGCCAGTTATTTGAATCAACAAATGAGAAGTCGATGGCATCGAAAAATGATTCGTCTTATAAAAAAGCGTGTAAGAAAATTTTTACACCGTTACGAACCACCGACCACTGGCTGCTGCTTAATACGTATTTCGCCATACCGATCGCTCGTAAAAGGAAGGAGGCAATAGACGTAATGAAACAAGATGTACTCCTGCTCCCTCGAACCTAAGCTCGATAATCTAATTGCGTCTCTGAATACGGCTGGATTCGTTCGGGCGGGCTTCGTGCCGGGTGTTTATCGAAGGAGGAATGCCAGAAACTACGGGTCATTTTACGCGGCCGTTTCTCGCGAAATGCGAGCCGGCTGTGCGGCTTTTGATGATCCGTCCGATACGTCTACGCGATATCCCTAGCTGCATATGAGTACATACGCCGCGATTCGGCTATCCTTGCCCCGGCAGCGCCACGTAGAAAACAAACAGCGCGTCCTCGTTTATGTATACACCATGCCCCGGGACCGGGCGAGGCACATCAAATGTCCATACAAAAAGTAGGCAGGCACTGTTTAAACGTCCACAAAGCAAACTAAATAATGTTAAATAGCGGGGCGTCGCGGCCTCTGCTCACCGTGTTTGTTATAACATTTACTTTGGTGGGCCACTGTTAGTCGGCTTTACTGCCGACCGTGGAAATGTGCCTGCCAGATATCCTTCGGCGCTCTCTTACGGCTCCTCGGCATTGGAATAACTGCACACCGCAAAGAGGCACCTCTGTAGGACCAGAAAGAACTTTCTCCGTTAGCCTAAACTTAACTCCTGGGTATTTTCTTTCTTCGTCCCGTCCGTACAGAGGGCGCGTGGAACTTTTAAAAATAACGTTGGGAAGTATTGTTACCACCGAGGCGTGGGGAGAGAGGAAAATCGGAGGGTATTCACTTCGATGCGATGGGATGAAGTGTTTTTTATCGGTCACATAATCGATTTACATTACGGTTTTGCGAGCCACGCATTGAATTTGTCGGAACGCGATAGACGCTGTAATGATCGCGCCTATCATAATCTCAGGACGTATGTTAATTCGCCTCGGACCGTTCGTGCCTTGTTACATTCCAGGAACGACCACTAAACAAGTATTTTATCTCTGTCGTTCAATTATTTATAGTGCACGACCAATCTGTAATCGGCGACAGAAATTGTGTGACTACAAATGTACTTGAACGTACCGCTTAACAACCCGGATGTTCCGTTACTCCGCCACGTCTCACTTCGTTTCGACGGTGTTGATTTATCCGAGTTTTAGTGTTCCGTCAATTTGCATTCACGAAGGCGAACCAATGCCTTGCGCGTAGACGGCCACGAAAAGGAGGCAGGGGGGGGAAAAAGGAGAGGTAGGATAGGAGATAAAAGCGCTCGCTCCTCCACGTTCGGCGCTCCGGTCCCCATATTATATCGCGCAAATAAATCGGAAATTGCAATTGTAACATAGAGCGCAACCTGCGAGTTACGGTAGATTCGTTCGCCGCTACGAAGGTTCGCGACCAGGTTTCTCGAAGAACGAGCCTTATAAGCACGTTATCACGAGATGTAGGAAGCCACTGGAACCAAAGAAACGTATAAGGCCGCGGCAAGTCCAGTGATGCAACACCGCTTCGTTGCATGTGAATCCTTGTAACGCGCCGCAAACTGCGATACCCAGGGAACACGTTTTGTGCGATGGAAAGAAGAAAACTTTTTGCGCATAATCATATTTAAACGCCTCAGAGGCTATTACGGTCCGTTCTATAAGTCGAGCGTCCGTGAAGTATGTACGATATTACCCCGCGTCTCCTTAATTAAGAGAATACATCACGGTTCGCGCGCTCGATTTTGCCCCGCGCCTTTTTTAAGGGACGCCTTCGAAAGGCTTGCGATCTCTCAAAGGTGTCTGGAACATCGCGAAGAATCTGATAGGCGTTGGAAGAAATTTAGAAAACTTCATACTCGATCGGAGGAGGCCGATCGTATAACGTCCTGCCGATCGAAGCGTGGCCAACTTTCCAAGCATTCTTCTTTCTCATTACGATGCAGGGATTCTGAATATCTTCATAAACCGCGCAAAAAGTATGTCGAGAATTCAGAAAAATCCCAAGATCTTCAAGAAAAAAATGCCGCTGCCTCCGCGATGCGCACGATCCTGGAACGTTGCTTCCAATGCACACCCGCATAACCGATCGCCAATTGTGTTCCCTCGAAAATATCCCGAGCATCCAAAAGCCTCGAGCACCCTCGTTTCTTCGAAGAAGAAAGTTCTGATCCAACGTCCGCCTAATTAGAGCGCGCTGATCCTTTCGTGCAAGTTACGCTCTCCTTTGTGTTACAGGCGTCCGAGCGTTGAATTCCATGTATATATATATATATATATATAAATATATATCCATCGGTGAGGTCGCTTTACGGACGCCTCGGCGTCCGACGGCCCGGAGACCGTCATCTGGAAGATGTTTGACCCGATTAGAAGAATTCGTTAGAAAACTTTCCCTGGCGAATGGGCCTACAAAGAATTCGTGTCGGCGCTGGCTCCTCTTACGGGCCGGCTGGTGCGCGAGCGGGACGGAAGCGGGGGCGCGCGCTCTCCTAGGCGTAAAAAAAGCGCGTGGAGTGCATCAATCGTCGCAGCCGGGTAGACGGCACATTTCGCCGCTCGGGAGTCCTCCTCCGGGGGCTGGCGTCCTACGACTCTGGCCGCACGTTAAAATCCGGCTAAAGACGGGCGCAGGCCGAATATCAATCAATCGACGCCCCTTTATAACCGCTCCTGCCTGGCCGTAACGTAAACCGGCCAGTTTAAGAGAATTGTTACACTAAAATCACCACATGGCTCCGAGAGTGGCCCGGGATGCTCTGTGCCTGGTCTTTTGAAGTGCGACGAAGGAAAATAGGAAAGGGGCACTTTCTACGGCACTTGAATATTACTGTCAGCCGGCTCCAGACGACTAGCAGAGCACCGCGAACTGTTCCGCGGCGAATGTTTAACTTGGAGCCCCTGCCTGGATGTATTATTATTATTATATCGCGCATTTTTCCCCGCCTTTGATATTTCACATCCAACCGTCTCCCTTTGATAAGCGGCGCAATAAAGGCGCACCGCCGCCCGAATCGGCCCTGGCCGGATCGAAATACGATACTTTTCCTCGGCCACGCGAGACACCGCTCGAGCGCGGCTGCGAAATCTTTGAGGAACTCGACAATGAAATGGATCCCGGATCGCGGATGATTCTTCGCTTTGGACGCTTTGTATACCCAAAGGGGACATCCCGGTTGGCGGGGCGATAATTCGTGCGCGTATGGAAACGATGATCCTCCCTCCACGATGCTTCGATGACCGATGGTCCAATGGCTTCGTACCATAATTTACCCGCCGACAAGGTAATCGCGATCTCTCAGGAAATCAAATAAGGACAGCGCGAATAAACGTTCGCCCTTCACTTTTGTTCGCGGATGGATACTACCTTGCGAGAATAATTCCGAAGAAGCCTCATTACGTTTATCGACCTTTTATCGATAAGTTTTAAAGGTGCGCCACAACAGGAAATCGTTTCTTGCACTTATACGATTCACTCCATCTCCTCGCGCATTTACTTCTAATTACTCTATTACATACCTCGCTTTTCCTCTTTCGCCCCCTCACCTCCCCTCGCCGTCCCCCTCCACCGAGCCCGCCCTTATTTCTCCCGGCAGGAATGAGGAATGCCTGTATCGCGGCTTTCCTTTTCCGTGCATTAGTTTATTGCGAGCCGAGAAGACTGTTTAAATTGCGGCGGGAATTTACATCAACGCCGTGCGTTATAATGACGCCTAAAAAGAGAGGAAAACGCGGCATCGTCGGGGTTTTCTTTTGCCCGCCGTCCACTGGCAGCCGCTCGGCTGCCCGTGCTCGGAATCTCGAAAAGTGAATCGCGTTGTCGTTATTAGGATTAATAAGCGGGACAGGCTGAACGAGATGAATTGCGTAAGATTAATACCTGCGGCCGTAACCGGCGCGCAGATTACGGATCTCGGGCCCTGCCACGGCGGCAGGCGTGTTCGCGCGAGCGAAAAGTCACTTGGGGAGAAAAAAGAAATGGAGGGACGAAGCGAAAAGGAAACCGGGCGAAAACTGCGCTGATTTACATTTCCCGTCGTATTAACGAGGCGGGTATTTATGTCGTGCGTACGAGCCAACGGGGAGATTGGATAGGCGCGTCAGCGCCGATGGAGGATTTTTCGAGTGGCCGAATAAAGGAGCTAATGCCAAAAACAAAAAGAAAAAGAAACTAACGGCACACTTACGCCTTCTTTGAATTTTTATGCAAAAATTGCGTAGTCCGTCGATTATCCTGGCTCGTCGAAATCGATCGCTTTGCTGTTACATAAAGGACATAAATAACGAATGCGATTTATCGCGCGTATCCTTCTTTGCCGGGACGTGCCCGATTCCTACATTGTCATCGTTGTCCATAAAGGCCCAAAGACGATGAAGAAATCCGAGCCGTGCGTACAGGTGCGGACAGGTAGGCCGTAAATCCATTTCTCATGCGCCTATAAAGAAAACGCTATTTCTGACACGGGTATACGCTTTTTAGATAGTAAGTGCCACTCGTGCGCGAGCCGTGCGAATCTTATCTCCCGTGTCTCATAATGTACGTTACAAGTGCGACCTGTTATTATTAGGCAACGAGCAGCGGGATATTTTCCTAACGATTCGTTGTCAACTCGCGTTTATCGCATGCCTGCTTGTGGAAACTATCGGTGCTCGCCACTTAACGCCTTACTTCTGGGTACAGGAAGAGGGAGAAAGAAACGCTCGGGAGGCAGTCCCCCTTTAACGCCGTCCGCGTTTCGTTTTAATAGTTTAATCGTAGGGACGACATTCCAATTAACCGGGTCCACCCATCGAGACGGCTCGCGATGCTGTAAAACTGGCTCGTCGCCTCGCGCAACAGGGAAAGACGCAGGGGCCCGGGGGAGGGGCGGAGGAGAAAAATTTCGCGCATAATATAACCGCGGTGGGGGTAAAAGCGCGTACGGAAAATACGAGCATGCGTTATGCCTGATGGTACCCGCAGTACTGGCTCAACAATTATCTCTAATGGTGCACGATACTATAAATCGACATACGCCGGAGACCGCCCCGATGAAATCGGTTGGTAGATGGTAGAAAATAGAAACCGCTCCACAGCCTCCGTGCTCGCTCGTCCGAGCACCGTGTACCAGCTCGATCTCCTCTGTTCGGCTCCAGAGATGGAATTCGCCGGGTTGTGTAAGTAGCGGCACCTGACTGCAATGTCGATGACTCGGGAGAGAGGAAGAATGAGATGGACAGGCCTGGTAGATAGATGTACCCGCGTACGTGCACGAGAATGGGAAAAAAGAGAGGGATGGCCATGGTGTAAGCCGTAGCGAGGGACGAGAACACCTCTCGTGTCCCCGTGTACACCGTTAACCCTTCGCCTCGTAATAACGAGTTATAACCATTTGTTGCTGGTTTCTTTGTGAGTGAGCGCGGATTGCTAATGTCCTCTGACCTAGAACTTACTACTAAACGTTGTTCTGGTATCGTGCAATATCAGCGTCGCGCGGAGAAAGGTCCGGAGGTTTTTATGTGTAACACTCTGCTTGCAGACTCATCGTATATTGAGATTATGCTTGGGAATGCATGAGTATCATTAAATTGTCGTTGATAAGTATAATGGCATTGAGGTATATTAACCCTTTCCATATTATTATTCTTTAGTAAGAAAACTGAATTTTGATGAAAAACTATTTAGAGACATTTAATTAGAAGAAGCAGATTTGTTTTTACAATTCTTTTACGATTCTTAACAGATCTGTTTTTTACGATTCTAAATGCAACGGGTACCTGATCACCTTTTCGTCGCTTATGCTTCGTGAGAAGGGACTGTAATTTACAGGGATTAAATAGTCGTCGTCCGTGAACCGGGATGATGGAATGATTTTTTCCTTCCTCTTTGAAGGTCCTTATTCTTAAATCTGACTGTGCCGTATTAGGCATTCTCTTAGGGAATAGCGCGGACATTGAAATCGTGAAGTAGGTCAGCCTCTAGGCGTCCTAATTCATTTACGCGCAGCGAGCAGGACATAGATTAAAGGTGACGCCGATCCAAGATCTACATTTTTCTTCTTTTAATAATCAGCAAAGCTGTCCTCAAGATACGTCGAGTCAACGTCGGCCAACGTGACGTGCAACATTGTCGAGCGTTTCCACGAATGGGCTTTCGCCTGCTGGAAGTTACACGGTGGCTTTACGCCGAAAACTCTACGATTGCCATGCTTGACCCACTAATAAGACGTCCAAGAGCCGAGGCACGGCAACGGGTATCATGTGAACGAAGCATTAGATATTCTATCCGTTGTCAGCCGTCCCATGATTTACAGTGTTACAGGCTAAGCGATGAAGGGTTCGATAAACCAGTCCAAGATGCGTGACAAATGATGGCTTACCGATTCGCGTCAATGTAACTTCATTTCGCGAAACGAAGACTCATTGTTCCGAGTTGGCTCGCCAAGCTCAATACTCTTGTATAACATTCGCGGAGAAAGTTCAGGAAATATTTCGCGAATAATAAGCAAGCGGTTTATGTAGTTATCGAGCGTAGCTCTCGACGATTTAATTATATTCACAACGTGCAACAATTTATAAATTAACCAGAGAAGTGTTGTTTTTTTTAGCAATTTAACATCTCAAGAAGAAGATCTCGCAGAGATTCGAAGCTCCGACTTTCGAACGGAAAGCTCGGGTGCAAAGGTTGACTCATCGTTCCTGGATTTCTTCTCGTGGCACGTGTACTACAGTTTCCCCGACTTTAAGTCCGCCTTACGCATACAAACAAAATACTTGTATATCCTCCTCGTTTGTCTTCGATCCAGGGAAGATGCGTTACATCTCTGGATTCTAAAAATCGCTGCGCGTGAATTGTAGAAAAACGTCCACGAGCCCTTTCACACATCGACAATTAAGTAATTACAGATTTCACCGTCAGATAGTTTTCCTTAAATTTTTAGATATACTTGCCTATTCCAATCGTCGAACTCACAATAAAATTCGATAAAAAAAAAATCGCGACATTCGATCCTGTAGCTTTTACTCACCCTCGATCGAAATGTGTGAAATCGCATATCCGCAATTACTTACTCGCCAACCCGAAACAGTTATCCAATAAAGTCCCGGGGATAGCGCAGCATCCGGACGAACGACAATAGCCGGGAGAACGGAACGAGGTGGAACGATGAAGAGATCCGGCGATAGCATCTCGCGGGTTCTCTCGCCGATCATAAACGGCTGGCATGCGAGCCGGGCGTTATCCGTGGCCGTTCTCCCGTACCGGGCATCATAAGTCTCGTGCAATTATAGTTTCCGTATTTTCTTAAGCAGCCGGAGGATCGGCCGGTAATGAATCACGCGGACAGTATAATGCGTACATGCGCGCGCATTGTAATGCACGGTGTAAAAACCATACGCAGAAAGTGTACACGCGTATGGGCTTTAAGTTTTGCGGCCGTTGCTGCTGGCAATAAATAACGCGCCCTGGCGGTCGAGGGAGGGAGGGGGGGGGGGTCAGACGAGGAGAAGGATGGAGGCGGAAGGGATGAGGCAAGGTGAGAGACCAAAAGAGAGAAGGTGAGGGGGGAGGGGGAGGTAGAAAAACGAAGGATGAAGACGAGGAGGAAGAAGACGCGGAAGAAGAAGACGAGAGGAAGAGGGGCGGCCGAGAAGAGCGAGGGGCGAGAGGTGAAGGACGATGGGGAGAAAGAGGAGGGAGGGGGGAGGGGATGCGAACGGGAGATGAAGAAGAGGCTTGCATTATGCCGAGCTTGCGATACGCGCCCGAGTGTGTGCGCACATCCGTGGCGCGCGTTACAATGCTCGGGAGAGCGAGCGGATTTACATTATCCGCAACTAACCGCGAACGTCCCGGCTCCTTCTAATGCGTAATAATGGAGGTACGTGTGTGCCGCGGCCAAGGCCCATCGCCACTCCTTCGTAAATCCTGGCGGTGCCGGAGGAGGGTGAGGACGTACCGCTCGTTCGTGAAAGATGCCCGCGTCGTTAGAACGTGCGAGAATGCAACGGCTCGTTTTCCAAAGGCAATTTGCCGGCGATAAGCCGCCGGTATGCGCCGCGGCGCATCAGGAGCGGGAGGGTCAAGACTGCGGAGGCTCGTGCCACGAGCTCTGACGAGAGCAGGTCGGCTTCCATCCTGTAAGCCCGCCCTGGCAAATTGGCAAACGCAGCCATCGGCGCTTTTCACGAGATCCTCTTGATCGCTCGGCATTGCGATGGCCCGCGAATTTGGATCGGTTTGTTCGCTTCACTGCCTCGTTCGCTACCAGTGCCGATTACAGTCAACTCCCGAGAAGAAGCTGTCTGGCTCATTGAGTTAATCGTCGTCTTAAGCATCTTTTTGTACACCAGTAAGGCATAATACATAAAGAATAAAATGTACATTCACCGAGTAGAGATGAAACGGTTAATATATGGAGATTAGCTAAAGTTATTCAAATCCTTGGCTCAGGAGGACGTCTGAAATGATCCGCGGTGGCTATGCGGGGTAATGGGCTATAACGCTAGGGACATGCTCCGTAATTATTTTCTCCCCGGCAGAACGACGCCGACGGTAAGTCGATTTAGACAAATGATCATTTTCGTACGCGCCACCAAAAATCATTCTTCTCGGCGTACAAATTCGCCTACCGCGAGTCATCAGTCAAGTTCAGGTTATGAAATATAGCCATTCGCGGAGCAGGTGCTACTGTCGGCGACCGTAAAAGTGAATGAAATATATCTTGATCGCGTCATACCGGGGTAGCCAGGAGGCACGGAAGATATTTGTATTCGAAATTGTCGGAGCCGCATACCGGCTGTCAAAATAAGAGTAGTAACCTTACGCAACCACGGCGATCGGTGCGTATCGCCGCGCGCTTATCGCCCGTGATTCGAGTTTCACTCCTGCACGGGAGGAAGAAAAAAAAAACAAAAAGGGAGGTACGGTGCATTAGAAAGTGGGCACCGGAGGACAACCTGTAATCAAGACGTCCCGGCATCGTGCAAACGAAGGCGAGAATACGCGAGGACGCCTGAAAACCCGGGAAATATCCAGCCGGCAGGGGAATTTGCTCGCGGGTAGCCGCCAATTAATTATCGTCAAGCGCACGTTGGCCGAACAACGGCGCGGCTTAGTGCCTCTTAGGAATCGTTCCGAGGCTGGGCAGCCTTTCCTCAGCCCCAGGCGATCTTCCTGACAAAATACTACCTGCGACATTCTTCGCGACAGGTCTGACCCTCGTATGTCTAAACGTTGGACGTTCTCGCGCACGAAAGGATGCCGGGGAAGAAAACCTTTTTGTACGAAGCTCAGCGATTATCAAATGCAAAAGTATTATACAATAAATTCCTATTAATAGCTATGCTATATTCATCTTCCTTATAAAAAAAGATACGTACATACCTACAGTGTGATTAACCTTGGAAAAGCTAAATATGCGTATAATAAAAACTCAGGATATAATGCGTGCAAATAATAGCATTTGATATCTCATTAAAAAAAAGCATATATTTAAACATCACACAACACTTACAACACGTAAGACCATTCTTTATATTACTTACAACCACGCGATATAGAATCGGAAAAACCGTACTCCAGTATCGAAAAGAGTACTCGTTGCGTATTAGACCAGCAGCGAGTCCCGCTTTATCGCCTCTCCCCGCGTTTATTTCCCGCACATTCGCGGCCGATGTACGCTAAGGTAAAAGGCGAGGTGCGCAATCTCGGAGGAAAAGGGAAGCAGGAAGAGGCAGCGCGCGCGCGGGCGCGCAGGCAAAGGAGGGTCGGCGGCAGGAGGAAGCCGCGCACGGCCGAGGGTCGTCCCATTGTTGTTTGTCTTACTGAATATTTTAATTGGACGTAGGCCCCGCCGCGTTATTTATCGTCTAACAATGCCTGGAAGACTGGTAATTAATTACGTTGTTTTGTGTTACTTTATATAAAGATAGCAGGTCGATAGGAGTTAACCGGCTGAGAGCAACAATGGTATACAATGCGCAATTAGCGGGAGCCCTCCTTCCTACCCCGGAGAACAATGTGGAGTCGGACAGTGTCCGTGCTCTTGCGTGCCACGAAGGTATTATGGAGGCTTTATGCCCGTGCCCGTGTGCGGGTCCCTGTGAGGGCCTCGTGCGTGAGCAGCCGCCCGCAGACCAGTGTCGGGGATCGGTGCACGCTGAGCGCCGCACAACAGAAATTCTTTCGCCCCGCGATGTATTGTGACGCTTCGATTTTAACCCTTTTTCTGCCAGCCAAATTGCCGCCCGAGCAGTCTCGATGAAGATTCCCCGGAATGTGTTCTCGGCGAAACCGTAGAATTCTATGGGCGCCATTCACGATGCGAGGCGGCGATAAGCGCAGATCAAATGGCGGCAAATGCCGGCACGTATGAAGAATTTGTATGGCGGAAAAATTGGTAGGGAGCAAACGTTATGGCGCCCCTGTATTCGTTGCTTGGATTATTATGTCGCTATGTATACGTAAAGTATAAAGAGGATTTCGTAGTTACGCGAAGATTCAATGTGCACGCTTAGGAGGAGATTGATTACATCGCGTTTTTCGACGATGCTTCGTATTATATTCCTTTACACCTAGAAAACATGCGAGTCTCGATTTCCAATTAGGGCATATCCAAAAGTCACCGTAGCTTTATTAGACGTTCCATCGAGAAGGGAAGCTCTGCTTTCTTCGTAAATTGCTAACGGGATAATCCTTGGTGTGAACCGTACAGTAGAAGCTGTGTATGCTTTTTATCCCTACTTCTAAGATGTACATGCGTGCAAAAGCAGGCCTTTCTTATCGAGGTATGCGCTTAAGGGGAGCTTCCATTTGTAGGATTTTAAAACCAAAGGTACGGTCCTGAGTGCATGGCGCATACGCGGACGTGCGTGCACGCTTGCATGCGTGTACATTGATACACTCGACGGTTGGTAGCCGCACTCGCAATTCCGCAAGACGGTGAGCCACGAGTCGCGACTAACGAGCTAGCCCCGCTGAGAAAGACGCATGCTTCCTCTCTTCTCCTCTCCTTCATTTTCTCTCCCGCATATCCTCCATTTTCTATCTCCGCTCTCTCGATACTGTTCAAATGCGGTTTAACGGCGTATTGCGAAACATCATCGGCGTGTACCTTCATTTGGTTCGGCCGCATCCTCTTACACGATTGTATTTCATCAAGCCTTAGGTACGTCGATGTTTCCTTACCCCTTTCTGGATCTTACAGGCGCTTTGTGTGTAAAAACAGAAGGTAGGAAATCGAAGAACGGATATCCCGTTTCGCGTGCAAGATAATTTGAAGATAATCGAAAACCGCTTATTATGACTTCCACAAATACTTTAGTCCATATTCAACAGGTGTAAAATATTTTCGTACTTGGTCTAATTGATATGGGAATATATGCTGAACACAGCGTGAATCGGGAAAATTTATTGCGGATAATAAACACCGAGAATCTAAGAAAGTACTTCAAAATGTATTTATGGTATTGCGGATAGAACGAAATCCAATTAAGAGCGGCGAAGAGGCGTAGCATCCTTGTGTTTCTCACAGTTACGAGTCGGGCATTCCGGCTGTTTCATATTCTTATTTTTCCGATATAATTATAACGCTCATTTCCTCATTGAAATAGCTTCCTGCCTGTTGGGCAAACACGCGGAAAACTGAATTACGGTTTTCAATTATGAGTTGTGTTAGAATATTCCGAGGGTTAAGTTTAATGCGGTAAGCTGTGTATTAAAAATGTTTGTAATAAATTCTAAAAACTAATGTTCGTGTAATACACTTCGTGCGTGGATTTACGACGAACACCGTTTTAGGATAGAATGCAAAAATGTACCGGTCGCTAGAAAAATGATGCCACACATAGCACGTTCAACTTGCTTTATAGCTTGGCACACTTGTGAGAATAATACAGAATTAGGATTAGCACAGAATTTCACGATAGCGTGTTATATTCATAGCTCCTCCACAGTTTGCGCAAGTCTTTAGGCAGAATGAGATATATTGGAGGCTGTTAATCCTTTTGTGTAGCTCTGGAAGAATTTAGAAAGTTTCACGTGTCACAAAGGATAGCGCAGCTGTTTCTAGACAAGAATAAAGCGTCATAGTGAAAGCTGTTTTAATATTTTCATGATGACATAATAGAAATCTTCGTAAAATGATGATACATCTTTAAACACTTGATTCTCCTTTGTGCTCCACCTCTTTTTCCGTTTTTTTTTAATTAAATCGTTTTCATATTTTCCCTATAGCAATTTATAAAATTGTATCACCATTTTTCATCCTACATAGTTTAAATGACAATACCAGGAGAAGGATTATGTTCATGAAGCCTTGACTCTGTCTATATTATGAACTTGATCTGAATTTTATAAGACAAGCTAGCCGGTCAGCAATTGCGTAACATTTACATGAGAAAGGTCAGTTTTCATTGAATTCACTTGTAAGGGTGCTAACGGGAACGTTATAGGGTAAGCCCTAGATGAACGCCCCAAAAGCCAACGTCAATGTCACTAGGTTTCTGGGCGTAAACGCCCAAGCAAATGCAATTACGTACAAATCAATGAAAGGGCGGGTAGTATTGATCGCTGTGATATGACCATTACTTCGTCTTATCGTACAGTAGAAGGGTCCATCTTAAACGCGCGGGTCGTCCAAAAACATAACGCGCTCTTCAATCTCGTTCAAAATATATCAATACCTGACTGTAATTTACAAAATACATTTTAACACGCAAAATATTCGGTTAACATAGGTTTCTATAACCAAACAGTCTATCTACAATATATAAAAGTCTAAGTAAACTGGTAAACCTCAGCTAGCATTACATTCTTAAGATTTTTTTTTTAATAAATTTAAAGGCGTCGACTGCTTAGGTTTTTAGTCCAATCTTGAGATTAATCGACTTCACGCACAAATAGATACCACAGACCTTTTCTACAAAGCGCAAGAAGCTCAGGATTTTATTTATATCGTTCGCACATTACCAATTAACTCCACACCCTTGTAACCTAAAAAAAACCATAGGATCGAGTAGAACGAATTAACGATAAAACTCGAATTACCCGCCTTTTGTCGCCGTTTATCGCTTTTTCCAACGTACCGTTAAACCGTCGCGCACGGCAGCGGCGGAATTTAAGTCTCGCCCAATCGAATTCTACATCGACGATGCCGAGCAGCTGGTGAGGGATTCGCGCGATTTCACCGTTTCTCCGAGGAGGCAAGAAAACCCAGGCGACCTTTGTTCCCTTACGGTCAGGGTCGTCCTCTCCTGGTGGAGGTCAACGTGCGCGCTTGTATCGCAGGGAGAAAGAAAAGCAGCGTAGCGGCGGCACAATCGTCGCCCAATTAACTCTGCCGTCGGAGGGCTTCTGGTAACCGCAACAATAACCATCGCGGAGGGTCGGAGGCACCCTCTGCTCCGAGGTGTGAGGACGAGGCGACGGATGAGAAGCCCCCCAACGACCAAGTCTCACGGGGGTGGTTGCCTCTGTCGACGGAGGGCGGACGAGTGAAACACAGACACGACACTTCATCAGCTCCACCGGCAGCCACCATTGTCATTTGTATCCGAGATACGTGCGCGCTCTCTACAAGCAGCCCTCTCTCCCTCCCACCTCCCTTTGCCCACCTTTTTGATTTATCTCTTTCCGTTTCTCCGGGCCGTCCCCATCGTTAGTCGCGATCGCGTACGTGCAAAATTATACGCGAACCACCGACGACGAGGCGCCCGCTCTCTTTAGAAATTTGTTTCTTTGTCTCGCGGTCCTCTTTTTCTCCTCTTTTTACCCGTTGTCATCGTTGGCATCGTTCTCGTCGCCATCGCCACCACCGTCGTCGTCGTCGTCGTCGTCGTCGTTGTCGTCGTTCTTGTCTCGTCGCGCTGGTGGTGGTCGTGGCTCATACAGTCGCGCTTCAAGGCAACGCATAATCCTCCCGCTGGAAGAAAAGCGCCGAGTTTTCGTGACCCTCCGGATGGCGGCTGGCCCGACAATGAACGCGCCCGTTCCGTGCTACGTATGCACCGGCATAGAATGCTGCCAGACACCGCGAACAGCCACGTGCGTTCCTTTCCTATCGCAGTCAGCTGTTTTTCCGGGGAACCGCTCGGATTTTCCCCCGCGCGGTGCGTTAAAAATCCGATAAAAATGCCCGCGGATTTTGTTTATACACTAACATCTCTCAGTATCATAACCAATTTCGAACATTACCGTATCGTGTCTCCAATTCGTTCTCCCTGTCTTCGAGCAAGAAGGAACCAAGCCTCTTTCCCTCTATTACACGGAGATTTATTATACATCAGACTTACGCGTGTCCTTTTGAGCGTCCGCTAATCGAGTCTCAAGTGCTTCGATAACGCACCGATACGAGCAAGATACGAGCCAGAAGATACGCCCGCGAGGATCGTCGATGCAAAACGGATTAAATCCTTGCACCGCGCCAACGAGCAATAGGTGGGGCCGATCCAATAGCTCCTCGATAATACGCGGTCGAAACGCGGGGGCTCGGGAGGGGTGCAGGTCGGAAATGCTACTCGACTTCCACGCGGTCGGTGAAGCGGAGCAACTTGGATCTCGTTCCTGGCGTTTGAACGGCGCTCGCGAGGACCGGCTCGGATTTGCATCGAAATGGCCCGGCTTAACGCGGCGGGTATATCCTTGCCGCACTCGCGCTCGCCGGGAGTTTCGAGGATAATTGCAATAATTGTCGTGGCAGACATTGTTCGATCGGGGGCCGAGCGGAGCACTTCGAGGAGCGGCCGCCGTCCGTCGTCCCTGCATATAGAACAAGTGGTCGCTTGATTCTCGGCTGATTGTTCCATTCTGAGAGCCGCTCCATCTCCCAGTCCCGCGGTTCCTCGACGCTACAGACACACGCGTACGTCCGCTTCGCGCCCGCCCACAACTTCTGCGGATTCATCCCAAAAACGGGCAACGAGGCCGTCCGACCGTCCGTCGTACGTGTGATACACGAAGGCGACCGACCTCTCCCCCCCGAGAGGTAACCAACGGAGACCGCGACGGGGGTAGGGGGCTGGCAAGAGACACGGTATCCGTGCCCGGCTTCCTCTCTTGTCCCTGATTTGTGGCCCGCCTAACCTAACAACCCTCTCTTCTGGCGCACGCGGGACGAAAACGAAACAATCACCGATTCCTTCATACGTGATTGCCCGTATTGTCTGCCTCGGCCGACAGACAATGGGCCCACGGTTTATGACGCCGCGTCTCGCTCCCCTTTCAAGATGCCCCGTCGCAATCTGCGGCGAGACGCGCGACACCTACGGCTGATACGTGCCTTTCGAGGATCGCTCGAGTCTGCGGTGCGCTGCACAGCGCATCCCGTGCGTCGCTTAACCCTTTGCGGTTCGCTCTCGTATCGCGCCAAGGACTGCCCGGTGTTTTCACCCTGGGCTGTGGGCTCTATCGATGGGTTGGACTTGGTTTCAGGGAGACTCTGGCGATTAACTGTTTCCTTAGGGACAAAGGATTTTATCCGAAGAGGGCGAAGATCGTGATGTATGCGGATGAGTATCCTGCTGGTTGTATGAATATATAAATCAGTAGTATTATGTAGGTCACTCGATAATTATATTATTTCGTCGTGTCCGTTGATCATAGGAGTTCTATTATCACATTTTGTCAGTTAGATATCCTCTTAGACATGTGTATATATATATATACATATCTGAAATCACACGCATCGGGAGCATATCCATCCGACCATAACCCAACAAGAGGCAAACACACGGCATCGTTCCGTAGACATTCGAGATCTAATATTTCGATGTAGCCACGTGGAAAAGGGGGTTCGAAGTCGTGCGACGACTCGCCAAGGCAGGACTCGGCCGCGAGCAATTATTCACGAGGCACGGGCTCGGCGGATTCGCCTTTCCACGGAATCGTAAAAACCTATCCGCGCTCGGCGGACGGTTTGCATAAAGACAGGGAAGGCAGGTATGCGCGGAGAAATTCGTTGCCTCCTCCCCGCGCCAGGGAGGACAGAGCGGTGCGCGGCCAGTGGGCATCTATCAAGAAGCGGCGCTCGCTACGCGGAGGCGCGATAAATCCTCCCAGGCGCAAAAGAACGCTCGAATGCCGGCGCGCGGTTGACCATCGAATCGTTCATGTTACCAGGTAATACGTTAATAACGCTCCGCTCCAGCGATTCCGAGGGCGCCCCCCCCCCCTTCCCCCTTTTGATTCATACCGCGCAAGAAGAAGGGGGAGGCGGATAATCCGGCTAATTGTCAGCTCAGGACCTGGAGGTACGCGGGGGTCGTTAGCGCTTCGCTACTACGAGCTTATGCACGATCGTAATGCACGTATACGGCCGTAAGGCACTCGCGGTATGACGCGTTCGAGTACCTCGATTTCCAACCAGGAGGTTTCTCCGTCCTCCTCCCCCCGCGGCCCGCTCCTTCCCTTCCTGGCGCGGGGCCACCCTCCCCCTTCCCCCTCCCCCCTGCCCCCTCGCCCCGTCTTACCAACCCTGGACCGCTGTCGCGACGTCGCCATTATATGCCCCGGCAGGGAAATAAAAATAAAACCAATTAAATATCTTAATTAAGGCTATTAATCAAGTTGTCGGGACGTGCGGCTACCGTGCGCCCTGATTCAGGAATGGCAGCGCCGTGCAATTTCTTGCGATGGCTCCGCTGCTCGCCCCGCCTCGACGATCGGCGAACCGCGGCGCTACATATTATATTCCGCGCACACCGATCGCCGGATCTCGCGGAATGTGTCGTACGGAGAGATATGCTCGATGGTACCGGTTCGTGGCTCGGCTTACCATTTTAGGATCCACGCCGATTCTCCCTTTCCCGTGTGAGCGATGATAAATTTCGGCCGTTTCGCGATACGCGAACGTCTTAGATCGCGCGCCGGTCGATGGGGGAGGGGGGCTGAGACCTTGAGGACCGATGGCAGGATAGCAGAAGGTAATCCGGTGGATCGATGGCTTTTAAAGCCTCGTTGGAATATTGGACAGGAAAAATGGCGATGCTCGTTGGTGGGATAAAGGGAAAGGTATAGGATTGTTTTGGTAACAGATTATTTCTAATGTTCTCTCGCGATTCAATTCGTTGCGTTTGGTATTTTTAGAGAGCTCTCGTGGATTATGGTGGATGATTATGATTATGAGTAATAATCAATGCGCGATAGTAATGTATGTTTTAGGACAATGTAATATCGTGTTTTGTGATAGAGGCATATATGGCGTGGAATGGATCTTTTTTAATGTTCTCGGGCACTGACTTTGGAAAGATATGTAAATGTACGTATAGGACGAGGACATCTTTATGACTGACGACCGATGGATCAACGCGTCCCGACACCCAGTTTAGAAATCGCTATCCCAGACTGACCCTGCCTTTGGTTGGGAATTCTCTTCGGATAAGATAGCCTTCTTAAGACTCGATATGATTTTATAATTACCGATGTTTAACGTCAGACCGAATAAAGTTAGGATCGAGTGAAAGTCGAGGCGAGGAAACCTTGAATCGTCCATGGTTCGTCCCGTAAGATTGTCGTGCACTCTGCTAGCCGCCAAGGCTGTTTTATTTATCTTTTAGGCGACGCTACTAACGGAGATTTATAATAATTCCAGGGGGCAAGTGTAGGTAATAATCGTTGCGTATAATAAATATTGCGCAAGTTACGCAAGCAGGATCGATTTATGTTCCATAAGCGGCTATTCGTAATCGTAATTAACTGCGATAACGGCCGTTACTTGCGCAACTAATGTGCATTATGGGCCGCAAATATGTCGTAGGCTTTAGGCTTGATGCGTGGTACAACGATTCGAATAAATAGCGGCCGCCGCACGAGCATCGGTTATTAGAGGCGTATTGGCAAATCGATCGGTGAGAATCACCTCCGTTACACTAAACGTGCCGAGCTTAACAGTAACAACGGGTCGATAATTCGCGCATTCAGGGGCATTAAGTCGAACGACTTATTTCGCCCGGGCAAATGGCAAATTTGGTCGTTAAGGCGAGCAAGGTAACGGGTCGCTACACTTCGTGGCGCGGCGCGTCCCAAGAACTGGTTACGTTGTATTACCGATAGTTCGTTGATACGCCGTATTTACACCAACCACCGGCCTCCTCCTCCCACGTGCGGTAGTTTCGCAGCGTACTTAATACTAGGATAACTGCGAAGAAGGAGCCGTTTGCTTCGTTACACCGCGGACACCCCGCAAAATAGTGAGTTTATAATATGGCAGCGGGATCTGCGTAAGTAAACCGCGAGCGAGTATTCTTCGGGAAATACGAATATAATTGGCCGGGTCCGGCCTACGCTTGTCAGTGCGCGATAAGCCGTCTTTAAGATAATTCCCGCGAACGTATCGGCCGAATAAAACCCGAACGGCTTACTCTCCGACATTCGTTATTTCGCTAATAGGGGATTAAATTGCCCATGTATTTCTTCTTGCCCCGCCACAATAACTTTTCGTAGGAAGGGGCAACGCGGACGATTTGTATCCTCGATTAATTAATGGGACTTTGGCGCAATCCTTGGTAGCGATGGGGAACAAGAATCTGCAATTAAGGCGCCAATGAATCATAATTAAATATCTTAATAATAGCCTTCCCTCTTCCATTATTTTTTAAGCACCACGGGAATCGTAGCCTAATTAAGATGCTTGCCGCAATTATTCGCTTATTTGGCCGATAGAAGGAAACGCCGTGATACGCCGCTCGGTTTATTGATAGCGGTTTAGCTACCAACCTGAAAAGATACGCGCGGCCTCCTTATAAGCAGGAACTCGTCGCCATAATCCGGCGTGTTGGTATTTTATACAGCCTCATATGCCATAAAATGTCGATATTTATTGGCATTGCATAAGGAGCTGAGCACCATCGGCGATGGGTAGTCATGACCGAGCTACTACTCATTATTAGTCACAGTTTCTTCCTCCGCTTTACTTTTCCTTCTCTGGACTTAATCGCGCTTTTATGATAATGCCTTTGGTAAAAAAAAAAAAGAGAAAAAGAGGTCGTTTGGCCAACCTGTACCACACAATGCGTGTATCCAGAAACTCATTTTACGATTGGAAATACCATCTTGTTCGTCCAAAACTGAGAATAACACACGTCGGATCATTGAACGTTTTTCTATCTCAGGATGTCGTGTTTGAAAATAAATAACGAAGACACCACGCGCTAATATCCTTCTCTCGATTATCTAGAAAACGAGAGATAAGCGAATCGAGTGATCGACACGAATCCGAATCCATTAATTGCTTCTGGAACATTAAAGTGAATATCAGTCATCCGCGAGGAGCGATCATTCCGTCGAGCGTAGTCGAGATACATTTATATTAGCTGGTAGGCACCTGCATCCGTATTTATCGCACTCCATCGACAGCGCGTTCTCCCGGTACGTTAAGTAAATAATTTCAACTACGCCAGCCGACAGCCGCGGGTGCATCTTCGTTTGCGACGTGGCGCAATTTTGCCGTACCAAACCTCAATTTCCCCCCTCGGGGGTTATTACGAGGTCACGTTCCACTTTGTTATTAATCCGCGATCGCACTCGCATCGACGGTACCATCGATTTAACCGGGCAGCACGAAAGTTATGGGCGCCGCGCTACCGCGAGAGGATATTAACCCTTGGCGCTCCGCTGGTTCCGCTACGGGGACATTCAACATTTGTTCCATGGCTGCGCTGTCGCGGCTGCTGGGGCATTCGTTAAGAATACCATTACGCTTAAAATGCTTACAATAAGTATCTACGTTGGATATTCGATTCTTTACTCTTAACACCTGTTCCTCATCGTCGTAGTTTTCAGTATAGAAAACCGCTAGTCGATCGACTAATAAGATAAGTCCACGCGAGGAGGGCAAGGATGTCTCCTTCTGCCTCTGAAAGTAGATTAATCGGAACAGCTTGCACAGCGATTACTTTGTATGCACAGAGAGACAAGAAAAGGGTGGAAGGCCGAAGACGAACGAATATTGCGTTACTCGTCCAAATAAAGCAAGTGGCTATAGTCAAATAAAGCGCACTAATAAATTGGGTAAGGAAACAAGAAATTCATAAGCGATCGCCTCTTTTCTTTTTTTTTTTTTTCTTCTCAGACCAGGTGTCGAACCTGCTGGACGAGAATATTGAAAGAATAAGCGGAGCGCCGAGGGTTAATTTATCGACCTCGAGGAAGCGTATCAGCACTGGGACCGGCTAAAAATAGTTACGGACGATTATGTTACGCTACTTCTTTCCGTAATCTGTAAACTGTCCGAGCCGTTAATCGGCGCGGCCCGACTATTAACTCACGCTGGAAGTCCCGTACACCTTGCGCCAGAGATATTAAACGATTAGTCTTGAACCAGCGACGTACTTTCCCATCGTGCGCGCCGCCTCTTGGTACCGGGATAAGATACAGGCGACGTTAACGTACGAGCGAACGACTTAAATCTATCGTGATCGCGGATGCCCTTGACTCCAGTTAGATACCGGTGAGAGTGCGGCGAAAGGGCACCAAGCCGATTCTGTAACGCGAATGTTTTCCTCCCGTGGATTATGAATGACTCCCATTCACGCCCCCTTGCATGATACCAGGAGGTTTATCATCCGCGCGGTTAATTGTTGCCGTCGTACTTCATATCCGCTAGAAAAGGTAATGGAATCGATGGCGCAGAAGTGCATCGTTGCTGATAAGCAAGGCGGATTGAAGGCAGTTTGTCAAATGTCACACTGGTGATATTCGTTGCCAAAGGTTCCGGGGATATGTGATCGCGAAGTAACTGGGAATGTGGATGGGTTATGAGAATGTTTATCATTCGTAGAATATATTAGTGCGTGATATAATTATGACGATTTTTGATTAGCACAGTAAAAATGATTTTTATCTCAGGAAGCTGATGTATTGCGAAAGAGAGATATGTTAATCGAATCTCTTATCGCTTGTTTTAGAGTTTAGAGTGGATGTCATATGTCAACAGTTAATTCTAAAGACACGTAACGAGAGAAACTTCAGATATGCACATTTACAATAATAAACTATTAGATATCTAGAGTGTTATAAAACAATGTCGAAACAAATCGATATCCCAGAAGCGAAGCATGTGGAAGTTCACCTTCGTAAAGATACTTTCTTACCTCAAACTCCTTAACACTATGAGCCGCAGTCAATTCTCTTTGCTTCAAAGTGTCCGGTATTCAAATCCATTGACCGTCAATTTGGTACCTTCGCATCGTTCCTTCCTAACTCAAGACACTTCTTCGAAATAAACCTTCTATTCGTGACACAAAAATTCATTACGATGGCACCATCATCGAGGACGGAGGTGCATATTATACAACGAAATACCAGGGTTTCGTCCGTGGAGACACAGCGAGTCGGCGGGAGGGGATCGGATGATGGAAGAGAGGAGAAAGAGGAGGTCTAGAGGAAAGGTGGTTTATAGGTGGGTGCACAGCCGAGGTTCCACCAGAGGGTAGCCCATACCGTCGCGCTATGTTGTGATGTAATTAGGTTGTCTGGAACACTCACGTCACGTCACACGGCGCGCTGCAAGGCGGACGGAGACATAATGCGGCGTCTATAGCCGAAGCCAGCGGCTGCCGACTTCCTTCGCCTCGCCTTCGTCGCTCCTTGAACCAATGTAGCGTCTGCAAACACCCATCTATCGCCTTTTCGCCCTCAGACACCCATTCAGCCGGCCTTCATCTTGCGCGACACTTGCCCCGCGTTGGCTAATAATGTCGACAATAATTAGACCGCCTGTCTCGAATCCGTCCTGACGTGACGAGCTTCGTAACCAAGGAACTTGGCGGGAGACCCGAATAACGTTTAACAGGTTTAGCCTTAGGTAGATTGTGATATTAGCCATGTTCCAATGAGTTAATTGGATCGATGTATTGATTTTTATTTAATACCCAGGACTCCCTCTCTGACCTGCTTTATGCGGGTTGTCGCAAGTTTGATATTGTAATTTGATGTTTAGGTGAAATGTTTGTTTTTATTTTTATATATATATTTATTTTATATATTTTTTTTCCTTGACATATTTATAATGAGGTGGGATGAGAAGACGAGATATATATTTTTCTTTGACATGTTTATAATATTGGAAGGTTATATGCGCGCGATTATGATTCTGTTAAGTTTTATTTTCCTGGTTTTATTCGATCATTTGTTGAACGCATGCGGGTTAATGATAAAGCTACCTTTGCTTTAAATGGAATTCGCAACCGAATATTTAGTGATTGACCGACTTTTTATATTTACCATTTCACGAATTCCATTTATTCATGAGATTATATTGGATTATTATGGTTGTTGATATGAAACCTGGTTTCGGTTGTTTTTTCATTTTGTATGTACCGGCCGTTACCAAACCTGATTCTGTTCTGAGGAATGCGTAAATGAAAGGTTCCTTCTCTTGTTTTTCCCCTTTTGTACGGTAATGTAATCACAAGATCCGTTGGTCCTCTTGCAAATAATATACTTGGTGGGCAGCTGCCAATTATGAGACTCTTCTTGGTACTGATAGTAATTGACCGTAATGCTTGCGCTTCGGGGCATACTACTTGTACAAAATCCGATGCTCACCTATCATTTAGTAGTAAGATTTGCATCTAATTTAATACTAAGACTTTCTGTATGAGTTATAACGCCGATTAGCCTTGAACCTGACTTTTTGTTTTTTACTCGTCGCGATGGTAAATGGTATACCTCGTCAACCTTTGAGTGACGGTTATTAATCGTCTAATATATAACGTATACGTATATCCCTTGAAATATCTAACTTTTTAGCTTCTCCTTATATAATCAAATTTTTCTTACAAAATTATATCCTACAAATGTACAATTCGAGCGTGAATTATACTTTCAAGCGTTAAAAAAATTCTTATCATCGCGAGGCAAGGATTACGATGAGGATAAGGAAAAAAAAATGTATGGACGATCGTTCTTTGAGGCGACCAAGAATATTTATACTCCTCGTCAGCTTGTCAATAGGGACGGGCGGGAAGTCCGCTGCGGAAGAAAATCTCTGAGCAGAAGAAGGCAATTTTTCGGATTTCCGCCAGTCCAAGGTAGCTGACAGACGCCCCAGGATATGAGTTGGGAACGAACTTTGCCTCACTTATGTCTTTATCAGTTCTACGGCGGTATACACGGTCGACCCGCGTGCCAATCTGTAGTCGCAAAGAGGCAACTTCCGCGGAGCCGACAGCTGGCCGACATAAAAGTAAAATCGAGTTTTGCGTTCAATCACAGGAATTACTTGGGCAAGCGCTATATTTTTTACTTCGAGAACTGAGATTATGTGCGATATTTATGCCGGATTCCGATCGGTGCACGGAATCCTTTGAAAAATGTGTACTCTGTATACACGGCCGAATCGGCCCTCGAGTTTCCTCACTGGCGGTACACAAGCGAGGATCGTACCGACCATGACGAGATACGCAACGTGATTATTTTATGGCACGCGATTTTAGCAGCTGAGAAATCGCAGATTTATACTATCGTAAACCCTCCTCCTTTTTAATACGATATAAACTCGAAGGTGGCATGCCGGACTTCGTAATGTACTGGTTACCTGATATTAAACGGAATTAACGTTGACACCGGATGGAAAACCCCAGGGTTTAACTGCCACGGCCAAAGATGCGGGACGGCCTTTTGTTATTTTCATCGGCGGTAAATCGAGGTTTATACAGATTCAGCTATGCGAATGAGGCGTAAACACGCTGCACCCTTGTTCTGCGAGCCACGGTATCGTTTCAAGGACGGAACGTCTCGATGAGGCCCCGAAGGGGTAGTAAATCGTTATTAACTCCCAGGCATATGCCACCAGTGTAGGCGTTGGTAATCCGCGTTAAAGTAACTTCCCTCCACTACTTCCATTATCTTTACTACTCAACGCTTTACAGCGCTTTCTAATTGAATCGTGAGTAAAGTGCATTTGGCGTTAAATCTTCCTCGTCGTAAAAGTGGGCGAGGAGGGTTGATTAACAACCATTTATATACGGTTCTAGAAGTCAGGTAGCACCTCTCGTACCGTGATAAAGAACCAGTTGGTTCGTACTTTCCAAACTCTTAGAATATTTATAGCACAGTGGACGGTGGTTATCGTCTTTCGTACGATATTTCGACGCAAATTTTCTCGATTAAATTTCCTCGTAGAAGGCATACCCTTATGCTCGAGCGGAGCCCAGTGCTCGATCGACTTGCGATCCTTAGCGAACCACCGCCAGCTTTGTTGATAAATTCGAATATTAGGAAAAATATCGATAACCGCGGCATTATAAAGATTAGCAAATAAAACTGTTAAACTAATAATACATAGTATAATTCCATCAATCATACATATCAATAAAACTTCCTAAATTTCTACTTTCTATACACCAAATTCTAATCCAAGCACTTACCAATACACATCACCATCGATACGTAACAAAACACGCTCAAAGTTTTAAAAAGATTCCGCCAGTCGCATTCTCCCTCAGCGCGCAATTCCTCCGGGAGGCGTGACGCACCGTGCCAGCCTTAATTCGCGACAATTTTTCATCGAGCAACACCGCGTTTAACGAGGCTAACGACAGCTCGAGGTCTCACCTCGAGAGCCCCTTCTTCGCACTAGACAAACGCGGTTACGATCCTGGCTCACTCCCCCACGTACCATCGCTCGCTGGGGTCCGCGGTTCATCCCAGCGCACGGCCCCCCTATCCGCACCGACGCTCGTTTCCCCGAGCAAGGGAAGACCCCCAGGATTATTGTTTGAACCGCTAATAGCGCGACTCTTTCGACCGCAACGCCGATGCGCGCTCCTCGTGGAGGCGCAATCGGGAGGAAGAGGGCCGCGTTATCCCGAACAGTCGCAACGACGTTTGCGGATTTAATATTGTTTATTTAACCCAATATGCCAGGGCGTTCCACAATCAAGCGTCATTACGCCAGGGCCGTGATGCCGGCGCTGCGAGGCCATAGTGTTCCCGCCCTGGTAATTGTATTTCCACGCTCGGGTAGGTCGACAGCCAGAGCGACTACCTCTCGTCGTAGCCCTGCCTGTCTGTCGACCGACCGAATCGACGAACTCCAGGGCGGCCTGATTGACTGCCACTGCCAAGAGAATGCTCCGCGCCTAGGCGACGACGAACGAGGCCCATTGCCACTTTGCGCGCCACCCTCCCTCCTCCCTCCCACCATGGCGCTTAGGCTCCTTCCAATCCTCCCTCGATACCGCTTTCTTCCTCCCCCTCCCCCTCCCCCAACCCTTCCAGCTTCCTGGCTGGCTCTGTTCCTCGCTCCGAGCTCTCGTTGTTTAGCCCAGAAACAATATCCGCAACGATATTGCGCGGGTCCTCGATAATTCTCGGTCGGGAAATGCGATTGTTAGCCCCGCTACCAGAGCAGCCGTAGGCGCGGAGGCGCCTTTTAGGGGAACGAGGTTCTGCCAAGGAAGTCGACGGCGGACGTCGTTACGCATCCACGTTGGGAACGCGCGGATTCCGGAAAGGGGGATGTAAACTGTTTATGGAGCGAATCGGGAGCATGTCGCTTTAAGCGGCAAGGGTGGAACAGCGACCTACTGAACACGCGGTGCTACTCGATGGCAGGCCTTGCACTTGCGAGCCAATTTAAACCTCTTTATTCCCCGCGATTGTCGAACGCGACCTGCGCGTATATCCGATTTATTCCGTAAATCCGGCCTGCTCTCTTATCGTCCTCCTTCTTTAATAGCACGGATAACGATCGCTGGTGTAAAAAGTCCAAGGAACGAAGCGCGATACGCTTTCTTCCTTCTTCAGCGACTCGACGAATTCCTACGCGGGTGCGTTGCGAAGGTTCGAGGCTCTACGCTCGAGTAACGATTCGCGGCTTCTTCTTCCGGGCGATCCTCTTTCGCTTTCGTCGCGGGGGTTGCCAGTAATGCAGGATATAATTCTGGACCCAATGAGCACAAGGGTGCACCGGAGGGGGGCTGGGGGGCGAGGGCGAGGACCTTAAGCGGGGACAACTAGGAGACAATGCCGGTGGAATGAATGAATACGCTGATGAATGCGCACAATGGAAGTGGAGAAGAGGCAGCAACCCTGGCTGACACAATGGGGCGACAAAAACTCGGCTGTTCTCCGTGGCGGCCAAGTCAGGAGGCCGCGAGAGAGAGAGAGAGTGAGAGTGAGAGGACGATAGCTGCGAGGGGAGCGGAGAGAGGGAGAGAGAGAGAGAAAGAGAGAGAGAGAGAGAGAAGGATAGAACGCGGCAGCGCGATCCAGAAAGGTAGACGAAAAAGAACGCAGGCAGGCGCTCGGCCAACGAACCTACATTATTCGCGGGGAAAAGCGCGACTGTTTCACGCTAACTGTTTTGGCCTGTCAGTTAACGGCCGGCCGAAGGGCCAAATTGGATTCGATTGCCGGCAAAATCGTCAGCCGGCGAAATCGGGCCGAAAGTACCCAACTTGTTGCCACCGATGAATTTGTACGCGCACGCGATTTATCCCGATGCCGCGGTCGAAATTGCACGGTGATTAACTTCTTGAAACATCGGCCGATTCTGGTCGATAATAACGAGATAATGCGCCGCATTCCTTTTGGCTCGAATTAAATATTAAGGGATATTACCGTCGCTTTACTAGAGTTTCGAGTGCTTAGAACTTGTTTGCTTAAAGGAAGATGCTTAACGATTCCCCCACCGGTTTTTGATATTCATACGTGGAATTGGACGTTGAGGAAAGTCATCGTTTCGCCACGAGCATCGGTATTAAAAGTACGTTTCATCGGTGTTTAGTATATCGAATAGCCTCTTCCCTGACTATTAACATATCGCGTAGCTTTGTATACTTTATCCAGCTTCCATCTTCGCGTCGAAAGCTCGTACCGCCTACTTTACATCTGGCTTCGAAGATTTCCATTCCCGATGTACGCATCGAAGTATATTTACTCTCCTCCATCCTGTCGCTATTAAATCAGCTTACCGAGGGCAAGCAGAAAGAAATGTCACTTCTATTATTATTCGTGACAAGAAGCAGGAGGATCTATGCTCGGCCTATAAAAGGCGATCCGCGGCTTGGCCGTTTAAATCCCATAGATATTCTAAATACTTCGGGCCTGAAAATAAAAACAAGCCTCCCATCCGTTTCGCTTGTAAACCTGTTTACCTGCGTAACAATAATGTAAATCCCGCCGGCTCGGCTTCTAGCTGTGCCATTTAACGAGGAAATTCCGATACTCGATTTTCAAGTATTTCCAAGGTATTACAATACCCACTTGTTAAGATCAATCAGCGATCGCCGGTTCGCCATGCGCGTCCGACTATTAACCCGTCTGAGCTACGGAATATGATTATTCCGGCCGAGCGGACGGGTGTAACGCAGTGAGAGAGCGACGATTTATAATCGGTCGTAAAAGACATCTTTCCGTGGCACGGCGATTAACGTTTTATACCGTTCGCAGGCTCATTCAACGAAAGGAGAACTCGTGGCCATTACAATTCCGAACAAATAATGCGTGTGTCGCAACTGTATAATTATGAATACCATTTTCGAGGATACCGTTAGGGAAGATAGCCGTTTATGCCTTTCATAAAGATTCCCGGATTCGAAGAGCGAGGAGAAAGAGAGAGAGAGGGAGAGAAAGGGGGAAGGGGTCCGGTGAAGGAAGCTATTGTACTTGGGAGTTGTGCAAGATTACGGGTTCCAGGCTCTAAACTGACTGGCAAGCTCGGCCAGGGGGGGGGAGCGAGGGGGAAAGCGGGAGAGGTCGCGACTAAGCTAATAGAATATTAAGCGCGCCAGAATGGAGGTACTATTTATATTCCCGGTACGTACCTAATACGTCCATTTGTCTGGCAATTAAAACGGATGATTGATAGCGTTTGCAACGTGATCCAGGCGGTTACACTGGCCGCGAAGTAGGAAGTAGGTGAAAATAAACCGCTCGTCCGGGTGCAGAGTTCAGGAAAATGTACCTCGAGGTTTCCTAAAAGAAAAGCAGCATCCCCGGTTGACTTTTAAAAGCTCGACGTGGTTTTGCTATCCGGACGTCCACCTGTCGTGTACGATACGCACGTCGTACCGCGAAACTAATAATTACGAGATAATTACGACGTTGCTCTCACCAAGATATTAATAGCGAACGTCTCGTTTCGAAATTGGCTCGTGAGCGCGGCGTCGATGTGCGCGAATATAATGGAGAGGCCGATTTTAAATCGCAGGAAATCTCTCCGCGGGGCCTCGCGCGAAAGAAGGATACTCCGCCTCCGCGAGTATCGTTTTGCATAATGTATATTTTATGTGGGAACGACTTTGAGGCGGCGCTTTATTCGAGGAAACAAAATTTTAGAGCACCGCGCCTCGTACCTGCTCGCAATTCCAGGACGATGATTTAATAAATAATGAGGGGCTCGAGCCCTCTCGCTCGCCCCAATCGAATGCTAAGCCCATGTCAAACCCATCAATATTATATTCGCCCGCCTCCGTGAGCCAAGGGGAAATCACATTAGTTCTCGCTAATGGTGCAACTTTAACAATTTGCATGGGATTATCGAAATCCTTCACCGACGGTGCCCGTCGATTATGCAAATAAACGCCTTTTTCCGCGGCCAGAATGCTCGCCTCGCCGATACGCAACGCGCGATTCAAATTTCCTGCTGATATCGAGGTTAGTCACTTCAACTTGCCATCCTCCCGATAAGAGATTATCGATGAGATATGCATGCCTCGATAATCTGCAATTTTCTCCATATCCTCGAGTCGGTGATTAAGCAATAACGGTTTGACGATATAATTATATTCCTGTAATTGGATTTATCCGTCCATATACCCGATACTATCTGCCATCGCGGGCTTTTGGCCGACTTTTCAATTTAACAGCACTTAACATCATTTTGTACGTATTTGAAGGAGAGCGAAGTTTTATTAATTCGCGCTAAAACTAGTTTCTCCTAGGTATCGCTCCTCGAATGGTCGCGTACCATTGACTATGCACCCGATATTACATCGGGACAAATATCTGATTCTTCGCGAAACACGAGTAAACGAGTGATCGTCATTTGCATATACACACGCGATATCGCGCTGTATCTGAACCGCGTCTTCCAAATAGAATCCTTGGTATTCGGTGTACTTTGAAGCTATACTTCCAGGGCGAAGGGTTAATAATTTGCGCCAGGGGACACCGCCTTCCGATCGATCCGCGAGGATTGTCTCCAAGTGCTTGCGCAGGAATTACACAACACGGTGTAACGGCGCCCGACAAATGGACCGGAAAGCGACGGGGCTTTTGTGGTAAACGCCGTGCGCGATGTTTAAGTGCTGCCCATCCTGTCAACAAAGGCCACTTCGGGCAGTACAGTGCTCGGTCCTCGAACGGACCGTGCGTCAATGTTTGTCAATTAGTCCTTCGCCGTGGAGATTCGCCCATTTGCGCGAATTGTACGGTCGCAGAGGCGCCTCGGTCATCGAGCCGGCGTATCGTCCCGCAGGATCTCTCCTCGGGGCCGCTAAAAGGCGAGGCGGCATAATTCCAGGCCGCTTTATCTCCCGTATCGACCAAAACTATGACCTTGAGGCACTCGTATACCGGCGTTAATCGAAAGTCCCGTAAAAGTGAAAAGACCGGGCTCGCTCGAGAGCTCGCTCGGCGGCGCTCTTTCGCACGACACCATTTTCTCAAAGCACGATTTATGCCTATATCATCACGGCGCACTAAATCTCCGGCAAAGGGCGCGGGACCGTGAAAACGGGCAATCGTTCTGCCAACGAGTCACGAGATAATGGCGTAATTCTGCGCAGAGGAGCGTGACACGCGGTTGGTCCCACTGTAAAGGGAATCAGCAAGTGGGAGACGCGTAACCGCGCCGCCCCGCCGTTATTGGTTATTAAGCATATATTAAAACTCCGCCACTTGATATTGTAATTATCCCGGTTATAAATTGGTTGTCGCCTTTTTTCTCGCGTAAGGTCGCGCATGATGAATACGTAGATCGCCGCCGGTTCCCGTTACACCTTTACCCCCCTACGGTATTGACTCCCCCACCTTGGGCTGCCAACACGTTTGCTCGCTCCTCGTGCACCCAAGCCTCGATGGGCAAGGAGCGAGGAGACCATCGTTCACGCGCACGGATGCCTCGCACACGTACGACGCTCTCGGGGGGATATCGTTTTCGGACTTTTACCTCCTGCCACCTGTGGGCGGCGTTCGATTATTCTAAAATTATATAGAATTACGTATTATCGTACGTATCGGTTTTGAATTATCGGCTTATTGCTTCGCGCGTTCCAATGGGATCGACACGCTCGTTGAGTGTGACACTCGCCGATGAGAACTACTCGCGATACGAATGTTCGAGAAACGAATGGTTTCTCCTTTATGGGCCGACTGTCCCCGCTGTTCATATTCGTCGATCACTCTTATAACTTTGTCGATAAGATCGTATTATAATAATGAATAATTCCCATACTAGTCCTAGGTTATACTTGAAGCTCATTCCGAAAGATCGTAGACGTGCGTGATTCCCACTTGTCGCTCGAACCTTGCTTTACGCCCTGCATTATAAAAACGGCGAGCGGGCGTAATAAAATAAAGCGAGCAATATACTCTTAATCTTCTCTATAAAGTTTGATGTGAAAAACGAAAAGGCCCGTCCGGTTTGCCTAATCCCCATGATCATAAACTGATCTCGGGTCGAAGGAGGTTCGAGGCGTGCGCGAGGCTTCGATGTACGAATAAATCTATGCGCGCACACACTCACTCCCGCGGGTTGCAACACGCTTGATGCTTTCGGCCTGCCTCCTTTTTTCTCCTCGCCGTGAATTATACCGAGTTCGCCCTGACGGCGACTTAACGGCGGCAAACCGTTATGATAAGCTTAATGCACGCCTGTCCGTTCGTCTCGTACGTGTACACCGACCCGATCCGTGACGTAACAATAAAACATTGTTAACGCTGATTGCCCTGCGGTCGCTATACCGTTCACCCGCTGGAATTTCTTGTTGCCGCGCCGCGCGAGGAAAAGCCTGCGATGATGACGATAATGATGATGATGACGCCGATCCACGCAGGATGAACTCTACGCGCCGGCGTACGCACATGAGCCAGGACCGAGGGATCTCCTAGTCGCGGCCTTTCCTCGGTATCTCGAACGAAATCCGAACCTCGAAATTGGCGCTGCTTCTTCCGAAGCGCGGGGCCTTCTTCGAAAGTTGTGCGGATAATTGAAGGTGCACGAACAATAGATCTAGCGGGTTGACTCTTCTTTTTTCTCAGATTTTTATTAAAGCAAATGAGAGGTATTGTTGGTTTTTGGCACGAGATTTTGTTTTATTTTTTTAGCTATTGATTCTGATTATGGATGTTGTTTAATGGAGAATTTATTGAGATGGGTTTGATGTTATGTGGATCGCGATATATTTTTTAAGAACGAGTTTGGAGCTTCTTTGTGTTTTATGATCGTAGAATTGTTATATTGTTATAATTGGGTATGCGTGAAGAATTGTATATGCGAGTCGACGATCATCTCTCGCTGTACTAACAGAATCTTTATTGTGGACATAAATATTACGTATTATCTGTCTTAATTGATATTCTAAACGCGTCATCGATTGTAGCTGAGTTACTGTCTCTAACATTTTGATGAAGAAATGTAAGACGATGATGAACATATTTCGTATTACTGCACACTTGGATATTACGGACAATGGCAGTTTTGGCCGTGATTTAGTATAGTTGGGATATTCAATTTTCGACGTATTACAGTATTGAAATCATTTTGTACTGCAGCTGCATACGCATCGCCGCAGCAGCTCTTGGCATCCAAAATGTCTACTTCGAGTTATTCCTCATTATCATCCCTGACCACCGTACGATTCCGCGAAACGATTCGGGATCGATCAACAATGCAGCGCCGCATCCAGTATGTAACAAGCCTCGTTGAATACGGAGAACGATACCTCGTGGCCGGATAATCGTTATTGGCGATCTGACGTGTCTTCATCGGTTACTCTTCGATAGAATTCCTCGAAAACGATTACGAGTCTTCAATCATGGCTGGCCACGGTCTCCGATCATTCTCGTGCTTCGCATCCGTGCGTATGAAATGTAACTTTCCGCAGTAGGGCGGCCACTAGAGGTTGGTTTCGAATTTCTCCACGTTACAACAGCATCATAGTTCTGTGCGTGAAAACACAATTCTATATATACTCCTCGAGTAAAAAGATGAGGGTTGTTATTGGTCAAATTTTAGTCAGGAAGGATATATTAATCCTTTATTCACGTATTCTGTATAATAGAGCAATAATACACGTGTCTTAGCCCATAAGAATCTGTTTTAAAATACCAGTCTCTAGCGGAGACAAAAGAAATACAATAAGAGTAGCAAGCTTGTAACCTTCGAGATACGCGTCCGCTATAACATATTAGCAGCATGTACATTAACGGTGTAAAAAGAAGCGGCGATAGAATCTACAGCCACGGTGGCTGAATTCAAAGGTAAAATCCAAGACCTGGGACGTAAGTTTTCCAAGCCCGTTTCCGATTATCGGCAATAATATATCAGTGGCACGCATATCACGCATTAAGGAAACCCGTCTTAGATCATACTGCGGTAATAGCCGGCTCGGAAAAATAAAACAGATCAACAATGACGTAGTTTTCCAGCCCCGGGTATCAAGCTCCTCTCCGCGTTATATCAGCGGCGCGCATACCACCGGTTACGAAAACCTGTCTTAGATCATAGACCATAGTAGCCGGTATCAAAAATAAAACGAGGAAGCGCGGACGCAGTTTTCCAGCCTCATATCCACCTATCCTCCGTGATACACGTACCGGGCCTACCTAGCTTCCTGGCTCTTCCTTGAATCCTCCGGTGAATGATTATCCGGGGGTCGAGGATGTTACGTACTACCCGCAGAATGGACGGTGGCCGTTTAACGAGCTCATACGATCGAGCATACGAATACGAAGGCGCCTATACATATATGTATGCGCGGCGCGCAATTTGCCGACATACTTTTCGTACCTGTTATTCGCGGCCGTACGGATCGGTCGTTCCCTCGCGATAGGCTGGAAAAAGTGGCGAGGGGGCATTAACGGCGGGGACACCTCGAGGGAGGCGAATCTGGGAGGCGCGCGAGAAGGGGTGAGAAAGTCGGATATAACGGGGAGACAGGGGCAGTCGGTGCGGGCTAAAGAGAGGGCAACAAAACGCACGGAACACGGCCGGGACGAGGACCGAGATAAGCCGTGCCTCCATCAGGCTGCTATTTCTCCCGTGACAATAAAAATTATAGGCTATCTGGACTGGAAAACAACAGGTCGAGCGGGCTGCCTCCGGATCGTGGTTTGCATTCATTAAGGCTCGACACGCAAGCAGTGGCGGCTGATGTTCTCCCTCTCGCTCTCTTTCCTCTTCTTCTTCTACTTCTCCCCCCCCCCCTCTCTCTCTCTCTCTCTCTCTCTCACGATTTCTTCCTTCTTCCTCGTTTTTCGCCTCCTTCCCTCTCCCTCGCTCTTCGATTTCCTCCGCTTCGTTCTCCTCGCTCCCTCATCCCCCGTCATCGGCCTCTCCGGGCTGGGTACCCCATTCGACGCCCCTGGCTCCCCTTCCTGCACCCCCTCCCTCGCCCTCCCCTCGCCCCACGGTGCCCCCTCGCAACATCTCCGTAGCCAGTTGCCTGCCTGCTCGGCTGCCTCGAGACTCTCTGAACCTGCAGTTCCAGGTTGCATCGAACGCGACCACTACAACCGACCGTCCATTACCACTTTACATATTACACATTATAAATTACCAGCCTTCTCCTTCGCTCCCTCCTCCTTCCTCGGACCTTTTCTGCATCTCCGTGGAGCCGGCACGAAACTGCCGGACTCGTCAAAGTTTCGAAGGGCAGCAGCTCGTTATCGTCGCTTTCGTGCAGACAGGGTAAGGCGGTTTCCGCGCAAATAATCCCGATATTGTAACCGCGTACCAGTTCCTCTCGCATTGGCATCACCTCGAGAAGGGTACGATTTTTCCTTTTCTTCCTTGGATCCTGTAAATCTATTAAGAAAATAACACCCCATTATAGGTTACGCCCTGTGGCCACCGTGCGGATCTTTCGCGTGTACGTGTGCTTTGTTGGAGCGATGCTCGCAAGGCCGGAGGCTGCTCGCGAGGAATGTTCAGTCATCTGATTAAATTGGTAAATAAAGGATAGATCGTCGGATAAATAAATCGTATTGATTCGGTTGGATGCGCGAGCATTATTCGGGATGGGCAGGATTATCGGGAGTTGCACGGCTGTTATTAGGTATCGTTACATCGTCCGCGACATTGATGGCGTTTAACCAAGAATGTTAGGTATTGAGCGTTGAATCTTGATCGACGAGGTATAAAATGTGCTCATTGATATTAAAAAATGCTAATGCGAGTGGTCACTCTTTGTATCGCCGGGCACGCATCCATCGATGCTTAAGATGATCGACAATTATGGCGGACGGGAATTCTACAGCTTGCATACAGCGTATTTTAAATTAACCACTTCTGCCACTTTCGTTTGAAAAGGCGTGCAAAGCCAATGGGCTCGTCAAAGCTCCGCAGGGCAACCACTTGTTATATTGCGTGACATAGTCACGCCAATCCGCTTATGTTCTCGCGTGTGCGTACTTGAAAGTTTGTGATCGAAGGTAAAAATAAAGAGCAAATTATAAGAAATTTTGCGAAAGGTATTAAATGCTCGAACGAGGTTTCCCAATTATCTCTTTAAGATCGATATCCGCCGGTACCACCTGGGGCGCAATAATATTGCAATGCAAAACGGCTGTCATTATATCGGCCCGGGACTCGTAACAGTAACGAATCCTTTCTTCCCTACCCGAAGGTCTTGCGTCGCGGGAATACGAGAGAAAAACGGCATTACAATTTCAAATCCCCTCGGGGCAGAAAAATTTCCATATACTCTAAAAAAACGCGAATCGGCCTGGTTTGCGCAACGATCATTGCCATGAAACAAAGCAATAGCGGAGATCATTGGTAATTTTACGTTAATCGATATATCCATTACGCCCGAATAATTTTCCATTCGATTTTCTTTCTATCTCGCAGCAATTTAATTCCCAATCCTTTGCTAGCACCATCGCCCAAACTCTCTTATTTCAATCGCGATATCCCACTCGCGATTTTAATTAATAACTTTTTCCCCAAGGACAACAGCTCCCTTCGAGATATGCGGCTCAATTAAACCAGAATCATTTATAACGAAACGCAGGAACACAAGCGATGCATCGCGACGCCACGCGAATATACGAATGTTAACCATTCCCAATTCGTTCCACGAGTATCACAGCGCGCGCAAGAACCGTAAAGCGCTTATCGGCATCGAGCCCCTCGAAACTTCGAGGTATCGCGGTGGAAAAGACGATGCGACGTCGTGAATCGTAAGTTACGGGCCGTACGAAAATAGTCCTTCCACCTACCACCCGCGATCGGTACGCAGCGTCGAGAAACGCGTCCTATAACGCACGCGTATAATTATGCATAAAGTATCATTAAGTTGCCATAATTCTTATGTTATTGCATTATTTAGCAGTGCGCCCCGCTGGGAAAGACGTGGAATCTCTCCCGGTACCGGCGCTCGGCCACGTTTTACATACATACATGCCCGCAAGCCCGTCCGCCTATTACGGGCAATACGCATGCCTCGCGCTGCTCTCGCGTCGCCGGACGCGAAAAAGAGGCGCGAGGCGCCATAAGGGAGGGCCGCCAGTGAAATACGCCCGTATGTGGGTCATCGAGTTTTTGACCCGGCCTCGTCGGCGCCTAAGGTGGACGAAAAGCAGCGCCACGGCCGGATCGGTTGGACGGGCAGGACTCAGCGGGCCGATAGCTGGCCGTTGACACTTTTACAACCACCGACTGGTACAACCGCTTCTTCCCGCGGATCGCAGGTGTTGGAGCCCCGAGAAGGCTAGGCGTACCTACCATCGGGTGTAGGCACTGGTACGCGGCCAGGTTGGTGCGCGGCCACGTAGGTGCGCAAGCACGGCCCCGACGCGCCGCTTGAATCCCGCTTTTCGCAATATACGCGGACGTTTTGTTCGAGGCAGGCTACGAGCGCGCTTAACTGACTGCGAATTAAAATTCCGGGATATAAGCGATTGCTTACGACGATTAATCGCACCCCTGCTGGTACGTACGCCGCGGACCTCTCCACGTACGGCGGACGTATCGCCGGCGACCGAGGCGTCGCTTCTTTATTTTCAGTATCGGCCGATTCTTCGAGCGTTTTCGAGCGGGCCGACATATATCGGCGCATTTGCCGCATCGGGTTTCGATAAATCTTACCGTGTCTCTTACCGGAGGCACGGTCACGCAGCCCCGTTCGTCCCACTCGTCGAGAGATGCGTACCAGAATTACAAAGGTGCCTAAGGTCCGATTTCTTGGCCGTGTTACGGGGAAGAGCGTGGATTTTTGGAGCAAAAGAAAAATATTACGGAGCGACTGCTTACTCCGGGAGCCTTTAAAGGGCAGATCTTAAGGGAGGCGTTGATTTAAATACTTATTCGATATTCGCGAATTTGTCTATGTAATACACATGTCGTAAACAAAATAATTAGATATTTTACATAAATCAGAGTTGCCACGTTTTCTTCTTGTCCAAAGAAGAAAAATGGTTTTTGATAGAAAAATAAAGAAGACGAAAAGAGAACGTGTTTTTGTATGTAAATTGCCAATTTATTAGCTTTTAACTAGACATTTGCTACGCGCGTATATTTGAAAAACTCAGCCGGACTGAAATTTAAGGTCGAGAAAAGAGAACATGTTCAGGAAAAGGCGGATATAACCATAAAGAGTACGTATTAGAGTAAATGGTAATAATCCAAGTCCCTACAAGCTGCTCGAGTAAAATCGAATCGGCCAACTGCATAGCACACAATATCATAACACGAAGCTACTCAACTTCCACAAAAGACACTTTGATCCATACGAACCCAAAACTATACGAGTCAAGAATCACAAAATTATCCCGAACAAATCTTGGATCATACGAGCCCGATCTCAGCGAGCAGAACTAAAAGGAACATCTCCACGGTGAAGGAGGGATAAAAGCACTCGGCTCTCGATCTAATGGAAATCAGTGGGCTATATCAGACGTCGAAGAGATGTCTAGACGCGCAGTCCCGTACAGGAGAGCCACGGCTAACCCTCGCTTTTCCACAGCACCTCGATCCACGCCTGGTTTTGTGCTTCGAGCGATCGAAAAAGTGCCAAGTACGTTTCCCGCATCGAGATGGAAAATGTAAAGCGCCCAGTTGAACCGTTTGTCCACCTCTCCCACGCAAGAATAGCAGATTAATTCAGCGACAGACGATACAAGTGAGGGGCAATAAAGTTCCACGCGTCACGCGATTTCGCTCTGAAAAGTAGAATACGCCGAGGAGTTATGGGTTGGCCCAGGCCCGGTGCGGGCATCTTCAATTTATCTAAATCATCGAAGCAGAAGTCGTTTTCGAGCGAAGGCTCGTATAATGCATGTTACACATAATAAAGCAAGAAACAAACGCTGAACGGTGTCGGCGGTACCGCCGTACACTCGCGTCCGGCTCGCGCGCAATCGCCTGTGCTAGGGCGCGGTGTAAGGGCACGCACTTGTGCGTGTACGTGCATGCGTGCACGACGGATAAAAGAAGGAGTCCCGGCGTGGTTGCTCGCACAACGGGCGCGCGGTGCCCCGGTACAAAAAGTACATTGCATTTATAAGTCATTTATTATGAATTACACGATGGTATATTTAAAATGGGAGGCATGTCTTGTACGTGGATATATGGGATATCGAGATTATAACGCATGCGGCCGAAGAGGGACCGGGACTACAACGGCCGGGGATACGCGCAACCGGGCGATAACGTGTAGGTGTCTTGCGTGCGTACGTCTCACCAATACGCGCAGGAGAGGCCGTGCACGCACGCACGCATCTACAAATTGGTTATACCCAGCCGCATGCTGGCTCCCGAATAAAGCGTGGAGGCCAATTTTATTTTTCCACCGACCTCGAGATTTCGAGCGAGGGACGTGCCCGATATTGGTCGCGGAATCGCTGAATGGCGATTTCGTCGCCCTCCTCCTTTCTCAGACTCGCCTCTATCCCTATCTTCTCGCAATAATGAACCAGCGCTATATATCTGCGATGTGAAATAGATCTCTTCCTTTGTTCTGATCGAGTTAATCGGTTGCTTTTGGATACTCGTCTATTGCTGTCATAGCCGTGTGGTATACGGTATATATTTTGGAGCAGCTTCCAAATGTAGACCATGGTGTATGCGTTACGTAAATAATCCAGACATAAATAGAAAGTCTAAATTTCATTGTACATTTTCTATTTTAGGAGTATAATTTGGAATTAGACAATCCAACCAGCTTTTCGTACATTTCCTATATATATTTTTCCTTGCAATGGAATAAAAATTTCGAGTGTTACATACGGTCAGACATCCTCACCGCTTAGAGTAGAGAAGATAACCACGAAAGCAGACTCTATGTTAGTATTTGAAAACACAGATGCACCGAGAACCGCGAGTTGGTTCGGTATTCGTCTACAAGCATCTTGACCCCACATTAACGATGTCATGCCGCGTGTCACCGCGATGACGGCCTCAAGGTAATTAATCTTAACAGTTACACGAAGTATTGGTGAAAACCGTTCCACGACATCAATCAATCGTGTCTTGAGCTTTTCAGAGTCGCGTATAACACGATTATCCGCGCACAGAAGATACGCGTTCCAAAGGATTTACCAACGTACATCCATTTCCGGCGAGAGCCGCGTTTCGCCAAAGATTCATCGCCCCCCACCACCAACTCCCAGGATTACCGAGCCTCCACCAGCCCCCTGACTTACTCCTAAATTTTCCCAACAAACTGGACCGCGTAATTGTCCGCGCGTCGGAACAAATACATTCGGATATCCACTTCCAGCTTGTCCGGATCGTTAACGTAACTCGCGTCCGGCAGATTTCAGCCGACAGCCGCGACTCGCATTTGTCAGGCCCGATTCGTACTCCGCAACGTCGGCCCCGGCCAGGATCGTGGCTCCAATGGGCGGTCATCGAGGCATATTTTCTAGCCGGGCATTTAATATGCTCCCATCGAGAACCGATCGGCGACTCGTTCTTCGACGACGAAACGAGATTATCGAAGATATGTGGGCAGCGCGCGGGCAGAGCCGCGGAAGAAGAGGGGTCGCGGGTGTGTTGTGTACCGGACCGAGGGGTAAACGGCCTCCCAACAGCCTAGACGTGCCTTGACCCGAGAGAGAAGGAGCGAAGGTGCGTTTCGGCGGAAAGGAGGGAGAGGGAGACACACCGCTGGAGAGGCTGGAGGAGGAGGAGGAGAGAGATAGGGCGACGGAGGAGGCGGGAGGGGGAGAGAGGAAGAAGGATAGAGTTTAGAGAACAGGTGCGCGACCATTGACCGCCGGCTTTGGTTACCCACTGAATTATCATATACGTTCCTTGCGTCGGCGATCGGGCGATTTAATCGTGCCGATTACCGCCGACCCGTGAGAGGGGTGAGGTCAATTAAGATGGGTTACTGGATAATAATACGTTTAGGGGTGCGCAGCGCGAACTTCGGGGCTCAGGATTGTCGGCTTATCCGAACGTGGGCTTGGGAAAGGCCTTTGTGGGACGGAGTCTATTATCCGCCGGTACTCCGCGGATAAAAGGCGATTGGTTCGTGCAACGGTGGTTTTAAAGCGTGGGTGAGAGCGGTAAGGTTTACGGGGATTTGTCGCGCATTGATTATACGGGGCGTATTAATTATCGGGGGTACCGTTAATGGCTGCGTTTGTTATCACTGGACAGATGCTTGAGCTAATGGAGAGGACGAGGAGTTGGGAGGAGCTTTTTAGATGGATTCTGTTTGCGTGGCTTTGATCATCCCAAATAATGCGATCGGAAGTAACATCGGCGCGATATCGGAGTAATATCGTTTATATTAACGCGTATTATATAACTGTATTTCATCGACAAAGAGTAACTGCGTTTATTAAAAAATCGTACGACCGTAACTGATTTTTCAAATAAACCACTGTATAATCGAGGAACTCGATCTCATACTTCTCATAAGTCGAAAAATCCGTGCAATGAAGGTATTTCAAAGAATTGCATGGCTTCGGTCTATTTATAATGTTCAGCTTCGAAGAGAACTTTAGAGAGCCTCGTAAATACTTTGTCGTAATGGTAGAAAAAGCGTGAGAGGAAGAGCGTAAGACGATTTCGCGTAGGCAGGCGTGCTCCGTCGTACGAGAGCAAAGAGCGAGGGCGCGTTTGCCCGGCAAAATTACGAGGCGACATACCGCACGAGGCGAATTGCCCGGGGTCTTTAATTATCGAGAATTCCGTTAATCGTTGCATCCATTATCGCCCCTTCGAGCCTCGAGTAAGAGCCGCGAGCGACGCGCCGATCAACTGCCCTGTCAGCCAGGACGGAGAAACTTCCGCGCGTGTAATTCTGATAACTCGATAAAACGCGCTCGAAACGACACCCGGATAATGGCCGGGCTTTTCTCGATTGTCTCTCATCAGCTTATTTCTCGAGGGATACGCGATAATGCGGGGCGTATCTCGATATCCAGGCTTCTAGAACGATCGACAATCCGGGCGCATCCGGTAATTCCACTCATCTGAAACAATCTCGCGCGGTCCTTTATCATTATAGGGGGCAAGCCTTAAATGCGGCCGGCCGCTATCGGCGAGGCGAAAGTATTTCGCCGCGGATCGCGGCGTTATCCTTCTGGACAAATTACAGCGTTGCAAGACGGTAGCGCCTCGGTGCGGTGCCGGTAGCCGGCCAGAAATAATCGTAATGAAAGTGCAATTCAGGCCGGTTGGCATTAACAACGGCTCTTTCGCACTTCCTCCGCCGCGCTTTTTGGCCCGCCGCCGGTAGAGAAACCGGTCGCGCCCTGGAAAAAGGCGCCGGCTTGCGTCAATGGAGAAAGATCGGCAATGACTGTTCTAGGATACAATAAACGGCGGATACATTATGGAGATTGGAATCGGCGCCGAGAGCGCGATATTAATTCCGCAGGCCGGCCCCGCGAGTGAGACGCGTTAATATCAGATTGTATCGATAATCTCGGGGTTTTCCATTGATTTCATTACGGGCGCTGCGCGCTTGCGAAATACCGCTTAATTGTACGGTGCCCGGCGTCGGGCGATTATGTCATAAATATGATGGGCCACCGCTAATGTAACGCGGAATGTTTTATTGCAACATCTTCCTAATTTGCATAGGGTAACGGACCGTTCGGACAGCCGTATCGAAACGGATTCGTTATTCGGCGCCAATCGCTAATTGAGATTTTATCTTCCTGCATTTTCCTTTGACACCGTGCTGCAGGCAGATGGGTTTGGCGATAGCTCAATCTGATTTGAAATGCATATGCCGCGCCTGACTACATAGTTTAATAACCTCTAATTAGCTAATCATTACTTTCCTATTGACCATTCCGCATGATTCCACGGTCCTTCCCTCCCAGGAAAATGATAATGATGCTCCCGCATTATCGTTAATCTACCAGCGCCAGTAGGAATCCGATCATCGGCGATGTTAAATACGAGAAACTCTTGGGCTCCGGGTTAAGTCGATGCGGCGTTATCGCTCGCATCCTGCAAGTTTAAGTATTTATTCGTGTTATTCAAGGGGAAACACCGAACTTGGTATTGCGCGGTAATGCACACAGAGTTGGGTTACAAGCCTGCAGCGTTGTGACTCACACCTTCCTCCTGCCGCAATACCGATAAAAGATAAGGATTGGGTAGATCTACAAGTATATGATACACTGACGTATCCGTAAGGCTTATTTCCGCCAAGTTAAAACAGCCTTTCGACATTAATTTATATATTATAATTCGACTTGATATATTCGGTTTGTCCGACTATCCAAACTATCCTTCTTCACGAATTAATAATATCCCATTCCAAAGCATAACAAAACAACGTTGCTCCTCAAAACGTTGATTCTCGTCCCGCATGGACTCGACGAGTTATTTAATAACCGATATACTTCCAGCATATACCGCCAGGAAATAGCTCCCATAATATTCACCTTTTCACGCTACTTCCAAGCGACTTTAATACGGATCCGCTTCTTCGAGGTGGTATAACCACGTGGAAATTCTCCGTAGAAATACAGAGGCCGTTCGATATTCCCTACCGGCTATCGTAGAAATTCACGGCCTCACCCTTTACGACGTACCACGGACCACCGGGTCTGCGGGCCGTACATCGCGAGGAAAGATCAAGAGGTGACGTCCGCCGGAGTTCCTCATCCTAGCACAATGCATAAATCGAGAGGCCGTACGAAAAGCCGGCGCCTTTCCCGAGTGGAGTCCGCGCTCGTTAAATCGGCGGAGAAGGGCCGAGCGTGGATCGACACGCGTGATCCCAGGACTAATGACGTCCGCGTGTAAGCCGCGGATCGAGCGTGTCACAGGGCTCCGCGCACGTACGTGCGTAGCAGGACGCCTCGATTGGAACAATGCACCGGCCAGGCGCATGCATCGCGCAGCATCCGCGCGGCGCGAACCTCTGCGGCCGGCTTTGCGTGTGATGGTTGCCGTATGGTGTGAATCCACACGAGGCCGACTGCCGCGGTGCCAACGTGCGTGGGCTGACAGCCTGACAAGCTGACAGCAAGCCGGGCCCCGACCACCCGACACCTCACTGTCAAGCGGACCTGGACTCTCCCGTAACTCCTTTGCTCTCGTCTCTTGTCTCATGCCCTTCCTTACTCCCCCCCTCTCTCTCTCTGTCTATGTCTCTTTCTTTCTCTCCTTCTTTTCTTCCCTTTCTCTCCTCCGCTCCTTCTCCCCCGCTCCTCCATCGTCTTCCGTGTCCTCGGTCGATCCTTCTCCCATCCCGGTCGCCAACTTGGGTAGATTCCTCGGGTTCGACCCGCTCTCTCCGCTCCTCGAGCGATTAGGCTTCGGGGACAGATAAAAATATCACCTGCGCGTGTGGCTTCCCGATCCTCGGGCTCTCGAGGCGCGGGGTGGCCGCGATAAATCGGGTTCTCGCGTAAAATCGAATCACGATGCGCACCGGCCGAGCGGCCGCGGGGGGAGAAGTTAATGTTTATGGAAACGTGAGTTACGTAAGGGGGAGAACCTTGGGTACAATGTGCACGGGTAATAATGGGCCGATGTCGTTGGGGGATAGTCGAGTGCCTGCTACAGCCTGGATGTGCGTTGATGCCAGGAGGAATGACGGGTTGCGGTAACCGAGGTAAGTGTACTCCGGTACGATGTAATGGCGTGGACACGTCCCGTTTTTCTACGGCTCGCAGTGACAGCGTTATCGCGGACATTTCGAGGTGGACGATCGCGAGGATTCGAAATTCGAGATACTCGATGGTAAATACCGCGATAAGCTCCCGCGATAAGGGCCGATCTCGCAAGCTCGGTAGTCGATGCCGAGAATAGGATGGACAAACGAGGTATGGAATATAATCGGAGTATCGTTTTATTTCGATGGAATCCCAGGTACGTAGAATGTACGCGATACGTAGGATGCTTCTGGTGTATGTCCGTAATGCCGCGCACCGAGAGAATGGCGCCTTATCGTCCCGCCTTATCTCCGCGTATTGCTGGAGATTTAAAACATCGGTGGGGCGCATACTTGTTTACCTAACGCATTATTAATATTTAATCGTCCCGCGGGCTTGGGCGCCACACAAGCGAGACGATTCGCAGGCATGCGCGGTAACACGACGCGCCGAAAGGAATTTGCAATAATTCGAGGCGCGCACCTGGACGGCCCTTTCGTATTGCCAGAGTTAAAGGACTGATGGAATCTCGCATGCACCGACGATGTTCGAAGAACGTTAATGCATCGTGGTAGTTCTGACGTCCGTTTAGGTGGATGCATCAAGACTGCATCGGCTAAAGATATGCAAGAATTATCCCGGTACTACCATGTCGTCGACTGGCTTTTCAAGTGTTTCGCTAGAGATAAGCACGGAGATTCTGAAGTCCCGGAGTACAATTATTAAGAACCGGTAGAATCCACGCTTGTTCTTGGCCCGAACATCCCATAGGGCCTAAGTACCTATTTGTTGTTGTCGTCGGCGGGTATGCCTCTCGGTGCAAGACGCGTCCCTTGACCGGTGATAAATTTCTGCGGAACCTGCGGAAGGTTGCCTGGAAATTGTACTTCCTACTAAAGGAAAATCTCGACGGTTATTCCCTGGAATTTACCTGCGCCACGGCACACGGCATCCAGGGTTTTAAGGCGCCATTCCTTCCCGCCTTTGACGCCCGCTCGGATCGTTACGTATCGCGTGCTTAATTCGCGAATGTGGATTCTCGCGAGTGCAAGATTTGCGGCATGTAATGAGATAACGCGCGTGCTCGTCACGAGGAGGCGAGAAGTACCGGCTCGTGCATCGGCTCGAATTGATGCCCCGGGATATATATCCTCGGCTCTCGAGGTTTTCAGTCCTTCGCTTCGCGCGCCTCTGGCCGCCCCTTAGGATCGATTCAGGATGGATTACGCTCATGTCGGAGCACCGCAAATATATCTCACTTTCTACGTCAACGCTGATTTGCAACCTGCGTTTCCTGCGCCGCCACGAAATTTTATAACCGCTCGGTATTTGTGCTCGAAGATACGTATCGATGTCACCCTCGCGCCGCTTTACGTAAGCTTCGCGGACGATTATCGAGCGAACCGAGCGCATTTTAACGCAAACTTTCAGTAGTCTCACACTTTAGTTCTGTATTCACCCATATAAAATACCCTGTATACCATAACAAACGTTCCATACCAAATATAACTACTAAACTTCCAAAGCGATACACCAAAGATACCACAAAGCGTATCAATAAGTAGCAAAAAATCATATCTTCTTTGAGGACGAATGTTATTATGTATAAAGTAATACTACTTCTAAAAAGACAACAGGCTAACAAAGATCCTTCTAACATATCTCACCGCGTCTCACAGTTTCCCGCAATATTCGAAAACGATACATTCATCCGCACTCGAGGAAGATTTCAACGACGCTCCATTCCGCGACATAATTTCAGGCATTAATAGGCGAGCATCACGTTAACAGGACATAATAGCGGGACAGTTGCACGATGGAGATTTACGCAGAACCTTCCTCGCGAGTGGTTCTTCGGGTTACGAATGGTACTTCGGATACCAAATTGGGAGCAATCGTACGTCTCATTAAGTATCGGACGGTTCGGCCGGTCCCGGGGCAGAGACAATTACCGCGTGAGCGACAGGAGCCCCGAGATAATCGGCCGGATAGAAGAGAAACGCGGACGTATATTTCACGTGGCCGTGGGTTTCTTCGATCTCTTCGTTTCCATCCGCGGACCGGCGCGCCGTTGTCTTACAATTCACGACAACGTCACGGGCGTAGATAACATCGAGGCACCGTGCAACAATGCACCGCCCGCTGCATACGCCGGAGCCGGTAAATGTTTCGTCCATCGCAAATGAGCCTTGCCCAGACTTTTCCCCAGTGACCGCTTTCTAGGCTCCTTCGAACAGTATCACGGAATGGAGCGTAGCCGGGAGGACGAGGGCTTTAGGTCACTCCTTTATCGCGTAAGTATCTCTAATCTTCTTGCCCTTTGCTAGTAAGTAATATTCATCGTATCCCATTACTTATGCTCGTAGCGCACTATAGCCTGCTAATTTGCCCAGTCCGCTAAATAGTCCAATAGGGAAGGTCTTCTTCCTGGTTACGAATTCTCACGACAAAGGCGCGTGATACACGTTCGTTGTATCGCACGCTTAACCGTCTCGGCCATCGCCTTCTTCCCAATGCCCCTAATGTCCCTTAGCGCAAAAATCGCGATACTTTCTTGATGTATCGCGCAACCCGTAATTAATTCCTATGCCATTAAACCGCTATCGTGGCGCGTTTCAGGACGAGGCACTTAGAGATCGTAATTAAGCATGCAAAGTAATTATCATTTTTCCATCCGCGAGAAATAATAATTATATCCTTGCGCAATCCCGGAGCGGAGAGCAGGTACTACAATTCACGACAATGTCGGGAGGCAGATAACATCGGGCTGCGCCCAACAATACGGCGAGGCGGCGCTGAGCGCGCGCGGCTGTAAATATTTCGTCCGTCGCAAATGAGCCTAGCAGTAGTTTACCGAAGCCCGTGTGCATCGTTAATCGCGCCGGATGGCCAAACGTATAGATAGTAACCCTTCACCGAGGCCGTATCAGAGCGATGTGATTTTATCAGTGGCAATAAACCGCGGGACTTAACAACCGTCGCGAGCTGGACGCGGAAAAAGTTATTTCCCCCTGTCGGATGGCGGGGAGTAAGGCGAAGGAGAGTGTTTTTTGGGAAGGTGCTGGTGCAAGGATAGCCTCGACGATCGGCGTAATTGCTCTCGCTAATCGTCCGCTGAGTTTCTTAGAATGCATCATTTCGAGCGCAGCCACGGGCAGATCCTACGCGGATGGAGATTGAATAAATAAATGTCTCGCTTTACATTAGTTACAGTGGGATCGTGCTCGCTTCTTTGCAGTATCATTAAATGGAAAAGAGAGCAAGAGGCGTTTAACCGCAAAGGACGCAATAAGAGCCGTTCAACGCCGATGACATTTGTAACCATCAACGTGCCTCGAGCATCGCCATTAATTCGCGATATCCACGATTGTCTCTGCGAACACGACGGACCGCCTTCGATAAGCTAAAGGACAGTTACAAGCGGAAATTGCATTATCGATCGCCGTGGAAAAAATAGCGCGATATAAGCCGCCGAGGAGTCATACCCCGATGAACGTCATCGACGACCGAGCAAAGGCCTTTGGAGAGAACGATTTCGCACGCGCGATTCACCGAAATCGCGAGATTTACGTTTACACCGATCCATTAAAAAATCGATCCTTATCCTTCTCACGATCCCCTGCACATTTTGAGTAATATCAAATTATTAACCTTTCTCATCGAAGCCACGATATTTACATTTACACTAATCAATCAAAAAATCGATCTTTATCCTTCTTACGATCCCCCACACATTTTGAATAATACCAAATTATAAACATCATTCTCTGAGAAACAACATTTACGTTTACACTAATAAATAAAGAAATCGATCTTTATCCCTCTCACGATGATCTACATTTATTTAATAATACCGAATTACACCGCAGAGCAAGCGATGAACGTAGATTATTTATATCATCGTCCCTGAAAGATTAATTTGTTCATTAACCATCATTAGTACGGTTAGTTCCTGGTTCTAGGGATACGCCGATACATCAACGTACACGCCTCTAGCCCGCTTAGAGTCCTCGCAAATCGGCGTGGCGTCGAAGGGGCAATGCCCACGGGATTTCGGTGACCCGTGGGCGCTGTCGGACTTTTTCCTTTTCGCGCGGCCGTCCTAACGTGCGCGAGAAACGAAAAGCTCGCACGTGGGCATCGCGATGCGGAGGATCGTCGGTACACGGGGCATTGTTCGTTGGACGCAGTACATCAATTCCGCGGCGTTGCAAGCGGTTCACCCGCGCGAGGCTGCCCACGCGATGTTGCCCCGGCGTCTCTCGTAGCGCGAGCTGCAAATGTTTCTCGGGCTGTTATAGATACTTACATAAAGAGGGAATGATGTATGCCCCTCGATGGGTAATATAATGTAGGCGGCTAACGAGAAAGGGCTCGGCACTGCCTGTCCACGCCGGGCAGTGTACAGTGGAAAAAGGGTGGATCCGTAAATTCGCAGCCTTCAACTAAATCAGCGCGAGTAACGACGCCCGTCGTCGCCCTCGCCCGACATCCTTGCCGAGCGCGTGCTGCGGATCGCCGGAAGGTGCACCGCGTTCCTGGATCCCTCAGCATTAACCCTTCCGCGAGGAGAGCCCACTGTGGCCAACCCTCGCTTTTCCAGGGCGCCTCGATCGGCCTGGTTTTCGCTTCGAGCGATCGAAAAAGTGTGACGTACGACTGGATAAGGTAGAGTATAAAGGGGAAAAAGTAAACTAGAAAGTTGGGTCATACGACAGAAGTTTTGTTTAACACTGTTGGGAAATAATGAAGAAGGAATATGAGTGAAAAGGGAAACTACGCAGTGTAGTATTTTAAATCTTGGAAAAAGTATTGGCAAGATTTTTCTCGCGATCTAGCGCTACATGTATAATCACGATGGAAAATTTGAACTGTACTTTTATGTACTGCTAAGGAGTAAGGTGCAACGATAAATCAGGGTAAGGAAAGTATCGCGGTGTGGGGAAGAAAGCGTTTAGGTCGAAGTGCCTTGCGCTCACGCCTACCGTCTGTAATGCGAAGGGAAAAATCAGAAGTCTCGCAACGTGTACCAGCGGATCAGGGACGAGCCTCTCTCGCTCTGTGGTTCGCTGCTTTATTCTAATGTTTTATGCTCTCACCTATGCATGCGTAACGAGCTCGGGAGTCGTAACTCTTCGGTTAAATCGCCAGGCTTCACGACCGTAGGGCGATAAGCGAGTAACAACCGAGTCTATGGAAAAAGACCGAGAGCACGCATTTGGGCGACAAGTTCGTACGAGGTCGCAACGAGATACCGAGTTTATTTATCATAGCGCTCTTTATTAATCATGCAGCTCGCTGCAGTTCGTAAATAAGAACCACGAAGAAGATTCAATGGCAGAACTTAAACCGAAACAGTATTTCTTAACAGCAGCTGTACTTAAGAGATCACCAACGAACATACATAACGATGTAATAATCGATACTTAGACAAATTGAAGTTATTCCACGATACTGCAGGATACGTAACATTACTACTCTTATCGCCCAAAAAAACACGTGCGATATTCGATGCACAAAGTTCCGACCTTACTCGGCAGAACATCAATTCCATCGTCCTCCATTCGCATAGGTGGTTTGCGACAGCGGGAAAATGGCTCGAGTAGCGAGCAGATAAGATTGCCGTTAACGTAGGCATTTTTAACCTCGGATGATTGCACCCATTCGTTGATTTAATAACCGATCGTACGGCAGCATCCCGTCAGTCCAGATGTGTCCAATTAGTTAGAGTAGTGGGTAATGAGTTTTAGTACCTATTGACAGTGGCCACGGAGGCAGGGGCATTAGCAATTCTAAACGGTGTCGTGTACGAGGCAGTCATTACTGGCAAACGTAAATAATAATTACACGTCGAGGAACAATCGCATACCGTAGAGAATCCTACCTCCGGGGGTTACCTTCGTTGGTAGCCTCGTTCGGTGGTGCTCGCTCTCTTTCCTTCCTCCTCCTCCTCCCCCCAACCGCCTTTTTCTCTTTTCCACTCTCCACCATTTCCTCCCTCTTTCTCTCCACGGGCCTGCGCCCCTCGCCCTCTCTCGCCCCCCTTTCTCCGCGCCTGTCGGACAGCGGCTGCCGCGCAGCTCCTTCGAGCGCTAAATAAAGTAAAAGTTTAATGGCGCACATCCGTTGTTCCGATAGATATCTTAATGCGACCGGATTTTCAAGTCCCTTGAGATAAGTGCGCGCCGATGAAACTCAACGGTGTAAGGGCCGCTAAACGACGCTGCGTCCTGCGTTTTTTGGGTGCCACAGGGACGCGTCTCTAATGACCGGCCCATAACAATGTCGATCGACGAAAAGGTTATAAAGCGGGATTCCACGCCGCCCGAGATTCCCTTTGATAAACCCGAGGGGTCCTCTTTTATTCGACGATGATGACCCGACTTCGAGAAAGGAAGCGTGGAATATTTACACCTCGGGCACAGGGTATGGCGGTCGTGTTATCGTATCTCCGATTAACCGACTTGGTATACCTTGAGACACCTCTGAGTCATACCGCTCGCTGTTCTCTGGGTTGTTGGAATGATTTTTAGGAAGTATTGGTCGTTGTTAAGTGTATAATATTGGAGGGAGGAGTATGGAGAAATTGTGAGGACCGAAGCATGAGTATAGTTAATACTTATTCCGTGGACCCGCTTTCGTTTGACCGTAGGATCGATTTACGTACTTTACGTAAAGTCTTGCCGGTCGATTGGGAGTGTTACACAAAAATTACAGAGCAACGATGTCGTGATAAAGGAGCAGCGAAATTGTCGATAGGAATTCGTCCTTCCGCGGAAATTTTAATAATTCATGATCGCGTCGGGCACGAATGCGCTTATTATACGCCTGCGGAGGATATTTTTCACGCTGCATCGATAATCACGAATTTATATTTACGTGCGAAATCATGGACCGAGGCTAACGTGCAGCGAGATCAAAAGTGTCCCGGTAGGCATTAGGGTCCATCGCGTGGACGCTATAATCTCGCAGGCACTACGTTTTCTTCGGATCTGACACCGTGTAGTAATAATCTACCGAGGCAATTATGGTGTCGGTCAGTCCAGACTTTGTTGCCGCGCGAACATCCGCTGTTTTGCTTGACGTAAAGAAGCCAAGAGTTTGCCGTGCACAGAACGACGCTGCTTCAACCATTTCGCCATTATATACTGAGGTAGCCATAAATTCGATCTCCTCTCTCATATGCCCCTTAAAACGGGTCTCGACGAGCACAGATCGACTGACATTGATCGTGGAAGCCATTCAAAAAGTATCGCAATTAGAAGCTTTGTAGATACACTGTTCTTCTAATATTACAATATAACATTTGTATCTCAAACAAAAGCAAAAGCTTAGGAAATAAGTGAGCGTATAGATTTATGTAGGTAAAAATTCAGAAAATTCTCGTTAATAACGATTTGTATCGTTCTTTGCTAAATAAGTAGATACACAAAAAAAAGAGAATACGTGCATTTCCAACGTTTTCCATACTTCCTCGTTAACACCAGACCTTTACAAGCTTCGCCCGAATGCCTAGTTGCTTTCTTACTTCCCAGTAACTATTATTCGCGTAATGAAAGAATTAAACCGCGATTAGTCACTGTTACGGTGGAAATTAATTGTGCACTGTCCGAGGTACAGCGGTGGGCGTGAATAAGGAAGTGAAGGAAAGCCACCGGTTATTACGGCGCTGTTGCACGAGCGACAACGCTTTCGCAAACCCCTGTTTATCGTTATTTAACACGATCGAACGACGGGCCGAGGCACGGAATGTTTGATCCACGAAAACTCGATAAACGCCATACTTGGCGCGCTTCGGCGGATGTGTCTTTTGGAGTGCTCAAATAAACTGCTATCTGGATAATCGTTCCATTTAAGTGGTCACGTTGGAGGATGCAATCATATTTGTATATCGAGAAATCTTTGCTGTTCCGGCTGCTGTTCACGATCGGTGAACACGTAGGACAGCCTCCTCGGCATGCTTAGGACGAAGTTATGACACTGTAGAGGCATCAGGATTGCCTGCATAATCCCCGACCTGCTTAGGATCGAGCGACCGATAGTTCTGTCAAGGGGCAGGATGTTGATCGCAAGAATGATCAGGTCGCCGATTATATCGGGTCTCGTTGTCGACACTCTCAGAAGAAACGTGATCACGGCGCAGAGGTGTAAGACGAGACGACAGGGTGACGAACGAGACGATCTCGGGGTCGGCAGGATTGCTGGAGGAGGATAGAAGGAAGAAGCCTCACCCTTTGAGTGGCTAAGAGAGATATATCGTTCCTCGGTGTACATATGAAAAATATCCTTCGCCTCTCGCAGTTTCCAAGACTTACAATCGCGCGTTTCTTTACAAATATTCTCAAGCTTTATTTCGATTCCGTTATCAGCTAACGCATTGGTAATATACATGCTTCCTTGAAAACTGACAAGAACAAGAACACCTTTCCGTGTCCATAGATGTTCGTGCAAAACGCTTCGACATTATTCATATACTTAGTCTCATAAAAAGCAATAGCAATCTCGAATTTTGGAGAAAGCAAATTGAATACTCACTTATCCAACCTTTAAGCATTCGTCTTCCCTTAATCATCACACTTCAGGATCGATTGACCTTAGTGTACATTTCCAGTTTTCACATTTCAATTGATTCAAGTCGCCGTTAATTGTGAATTGGCAGGATATCAAATATTCAAAGAACAAGAATACGCACATTAGCCCAAAAAGCGCTCGCACACTATCTCTCGGTCTCTCGACGCCAGAATCGAGCAAGCTCGAACCGCGGATGTTCGATGCGGTCGAAATTTCGGCGTCACCCGGATACGCGTGACGTGACAGTCGAAGCGTTAAGAGGGCGAGCAGGGAGTAAATATCGTAGCTGGTAGTGAGATGACGGGGCCGTAAGTCCCGGCGGCTCTATATAGGCCGCGGCATGGCAGGTGAGTTATATTCGTTGGCCGGCCGATGGGCAGCTTCGGGCCCACGGAGACCCCAGGGGGAACGAGTTACCCCGCTTTATTCCAGTTTAAACGGTCCGTCAAAGTCACCATTACCATTCCACTTCGCGCGAACCATTTATTTACGCGGTGCCGGGACGCGCCGCTTATTTATAGCCGTCAATTAATTATCGCTGAATAATGAGCGCGCAGAACCGCGGAATACATTAGCCGAATCGCCATTCTTACCGGCGTTTACTCGCATCGGGGGCGGCCGATCCTCTCTTTGGCGATCCTCGCTCCGTCCGAGGAGGCCGGCCGGCTTCGATTTGCCCGAGACAAGCTTTCCTGCTCGTGGCTCATTGTTCGCGTCCCTGAACGACGACGCGCGGCCACGATCCTCGACGCATGCTCCCTGTTAAGCTGAAATAGGATCCGGTTCGGGTGTTGTCCGTTATATCCGCGCCCGAAAAAGTCCCGCGGAAGGTTCCTGGGAAATAAATTAACCTACGCGCCCGAGAAACCGATTTATCCATCAGGGGTATGGAGGGTATCTTGGCACGTGGTTGATTGAGTATCCGTATTTATCGTTTGTTTGGTTCTCGAATGTCGACTGCGAAGGTCGTTTGTCCGGAAACCCGTCGTTTTGAGATAGGTTTTTAATACTTGTATTTGCAGTACCTTGCAGTTAAAATGCAGATGTGGTATGAGTGTTCTGAATTTTAGATCAATTTGATATACTCACTTTTCTGCTGGAAGATCAGTGTTTTATATATCGCTATATCGCTGTTCAATTTATGATGTGTATGTTGTGTGCAACAATTTACGGATTGTGTACCAAGTTTGGATGAATTCTCTTTCCGATCCTTTGATGTAATACTTCTAGTACGTTTATAAATCTTTACATTACTAATCCACGATTATCCTTAACCCAGAGTCGGTATATCTCAAATGCAAAATTTCACGTTTCATACTCGACATTCGAATCCTGATTTTTTGTGTCTGTATTGGCGATATGGTCGTAACAGTTGTAACATTAATACGCCGATCCTCAGGTCGATGAACGCATCAGCTTTTCTTCCTTACATAACGAGCGAGCTGAGGTAGGCTTCAAGACCGATCGCCGGATGTGGAACAAATTTGTCCGTGATGTGGCGCCCGGAGCACCTTGGTTTTCATGACGACTTTCAATCGTACATAGCGCTCTCGATTCAAACGCGATATCGAGCGGGAAGCTTCGATGTTTACGGTAGAATTCGCACTCTCGGGCTCGTTAACGCCTATGGGGTGCCACCTTTTTAAAGGCCGGATCGAACCAGATACCGTAAGCCCCGCTTTATGAAAAGGAGCGCGTAAATAAAAAGGAAAATACGTAAGCTCTGTTAATACGTATTCCTCGAACCTTCACCCATAATATAACAAGCCTCTCGAGAAAAGGCACAAATAAAAACACCGAGCTCTATTCGTCACTCGCAAAGCCCCTCCGATTTTTGCACACGTTTAATAAGATAGTCCGCACGGGAAGAAAATTAAACGTAATATTGAATATACGCGCCATCTCAAGACACACTAAATACCATGCCTCACACTTTTACGTTCCTTCCTCTAACATAACGAACTCATGGAAGGGGTTGGTCACGAGGAAGGTGCGCTATCGATGCGTTCCAGGAACGTGCAATCGCCGTTTCGTCCTAGATGACGCTGCAACCTGCACCTCGGAGCGCAATAAAAAGAAGAGAAAGTACGGCTCCAACTCGATCCTAATGTGTACCAAGAGACCATCTAGCGAAGGTTATGTACTTCTGCCTCGAGCGGTAACGAGAGTTACGAGAAGGGTTGGTGAGAAAAATACGCGCATCCTTGACGCGCCCCAAAGATACACCGACCGATCCGGCGCGTCAGGTACGACGTACCTCCGTTGTTTCGTACGACAGTGAAACGAGTATCCCGGGGAAGAGTGGAAACATCAGCCGTTGGCCCGTTCCCAGGCAACGGCGTGGTACTGGTCGCGAAAAGCCACTCATCGATTGGTCGACGCGGCCCGGTGAGCGCGGATCGCGAGTGTATACTGTACGGGGCCGAATAATAATAAACGGGGATAAATACCTAACGAAGGACGCGAATGGTTGCATGGCTATCGGCCATTCATATGGAGGCAGGCGAGCCAGGGGGGTGCGCTCTGGCAAACGGCGCGTCCAACGGGGACAATAAATGACATTGGAGCGTGGTTCTCGCGACGATACGACGGCACGACCGCTGGTTTCTGCCCGGTTTCTCCTCTCTTCCTCTGCTCTCATCTCCGCCACCTCCTCCTCCTCCTCCTCCTCCTCCTCCTCATCCTCTCGTCCTCGCCCCTTCTTCCCTCGTTCGAGCGTAGGCAGGTTGGCATACGAGCCGCGCGGTCAACTCGCCAGCTCCTCTCTCTGCTCTAATGAGCTTGCTATTATTTGCTTTATTGAATGCAATTAGAGCTTACTCCGTGTCCCTGCTCCCCCTCCCGCCCTTTTCCTCGGCGGCTCACCGGCCGCCTCCTCGTCCTTCTTCGCGGATACGTGCTGGTTCACGCACGGTGGCGCTCCCGCGCGCTCACCAACACGAACGGAGGAGATCCTCCGCTTGACGTACCTAAGAACGCGAGTGCGACTGTGCGAGGGTCGCGCGCGCGCGCCCCTTCGTACGTAGCTATCGCCCAGAGGACGGTGGGGCATAGCAATCAGGCACAGGCATGCATCCGCACACTACTGTGTAATTTCTAGAACAAAAACACTGCCGTAATTGTGTTCATTATCTTCGGGGGCTCCAGAAACAAAGCGGATGGGAAGAAGCGGAACGCCGTCGGATATCGCGGATTCTGTGGAACTTCCGCCGTGGGGAGCCCTTCAGCGATTTCGGCCCGCCGGATCGATGCGTCGAAGGGCCCCGGACTTTTGCGCCGGGAAATGGGGGCTTTGTTTTTCGAACGTGATCTTATCCTGCCCGAGATGATTCGTGCCGAGCTCGAGGTCGGATCGCGGCACTTTATTATCTGCGTTGGTGGAAAGAGACGAGAGGAAGAGACTCGGTGGTGTAGGTTCATCGGGAGCTGATATTAGCGCAGGAGAGAAGAGGATTTTTTCCGTTCATTGATAAGGATCGATGCGTGTCTTTTGAACGAAGGGGGTGACAATTGTGCCGAGATCGTGGATCCGTCGTTTATGGCCAGGAAGGACAAAGTCGGAAGAAAAAGTCGCTGGGAGAAAGAAGCTTGATGTCACAATCGCGTGACGATAAACAGGCACGACTATCGGGAACGAATATGTCGAGGAATCCCGGCTCTTCCTGGGGAAAGGGAGAATCATGCTTCTTCGATGACGATTGATGAGCGCTCTTCTGGCAATACGTTGCGACGACAGCGACAACTTGGTGGATTACTATGTTTGGTAGGGAAAAGGAAAATGAGGAAGAAAATTGTTGGCTGGTAAGAATATCCATTCTGAAACCTCTTCGCGGAAATTGGCTTGTTCCTGGTGTTTGTAATATTATCGGAAATTTTCTTCCGCCCAAGCTTTAAACAGGGAAATATATTTCAAGCATTGTTTCTGATACTCGTCGTTATTATTTTATACGCTCTCAAGAGTGTTCGGAGAATCTGAGAAACTTGAGTAGATACATTGCAGAAGACGTTTAAATCCACGCTCTTTAATGGCTCTGATATGCCGCAGAGGCATGTGAAAATACAAGATAAATGGCTTGAAAAAGTATTCGATTAAAAGGTGGATCACCGAGATATTATCCTAAGTGACATTTAATGACTCGAAGCCAACGCGACTGTATATTTAGTCGACCGCCGTGTTCCAACGCGGAACGCCCAAAACTTCATTTCAAATTCGGTTAATCGCAAAGTAATCTCTACTTTAATAAAGAAAAATGATATTTTTCTGTTCGCACGAAATAAGTATCCGAGCTTCTTCTTACCCGAATATTTACAAATACTTGTACTGTAATAACGTCTATCAAGCATATCTCAGTTTCCCCTTTCCGATTAAATCCTACTCGACTTCTCCCGATTTAAAAAGATTATCAAGATCGTCCTTAATCAAACCACCTCCATCTGCATATACTTCAAGAAGATAATAAGATACACACCTCGAAAAATATCTAAAATCAGACTCCAACAAAGAGAAATAAAAAACCGTATAAAACACGAAAACCCAAACCTTCTCACAATTCTCCTAACAACCAATACCTCTTGTATCCACAATCCATTCTTCCATAAACCATTATCCAAACATCTCCAGCATCGTAAAAACTCAACTCCCTCATCCGCAACCAGAGAACCCCCGAAGCACCAAACTTCAGCCAATCGTCTTGAGACTCTCCCAGTCGCCCCAAAATACGCAATACATCAACATCCATACCAATCAACAAACGTCCCCATACCTTGGCCCCTACATCATAATTATCGAGCACCGCGAGACGTCCGGCGAGAGAGAGAGAGAGAGAGAGAGAGAGCCTTTCCCAGTGGCCTTTCTCTCGCCAACGGGGCCCACGCGGTCGCCCAAAAAACCCCGCGATCCGGCCGATACCAGGAACGCCAAATTCGCCGGGCGAATTTCGGGGAAATCGGGTCGTCCTTAATGTTCTCGCGTACGAGGCGTATGCGCGTTCTCGAAGGGGGCCTCCGCAGCGGTGCATTGCGCGCAGCGGTCGGAGGTAGATGTAAAACGCACGGTGGTCGCGTATACGTGTGCATCCATCGCGATGGGGGGGCCCGGGGGGGAGCCCGGCGATGGAGGGGGCTCGAGGTGGTGTAATCTACGTACCGAGTAGGTAGGATGGGCAGTGGATACACCGGGTACGTATAGGTATAATGACTGGCACTTCTATGCATTATCATACCGCTGGGGCTGGCTCGGTGGTGCCTGCTCGGTCCGTGCGGTGCCTGGGATCAGCCGTGGTCGGGGAGATGAATAATTTCAGGACGGGCACGCAATTACGTGCGCGTACGTCTCGCGTACCAAGTAGCCGCTCGGCGGGCCACGCACGCACACGCCGGCACACGCACAAGGCCGGGAAGGAGGCACCGACACCGTAGAGCGCCGGCGTAACCCATCCTCCTTCGTCGCTCCACAATCTTGGTATCATTTATATTTCACTGCGGGCAATTATTTCGGGCCCCGGCAGTGCCCATCGGGTGTCCGATAAGTTCGAACCGCGCGGCCAGGCCTCAGCTCCTTCGGCGGTGCCGCGGCGCGCCGCGATCTCGCGGAACGATACGCGCGACCGCCACTTCCGATCTAATGCGAGGGCCGCCGCGAGGCCTGGCCTTGGGCGGCTTATTTTTACCCGCCCTTCTGCCCCGAGTTACCTCCTGTGACGTATCCATCGAGGTTCAGGGGTTTTAACGTCGTCCTCGAGCGGCTGCTTTTTTCCGGGAATCGGGGAGATTACAGCCTTCGCGAAGGTGCACCGGCCGACTTTGGAAAGGTGTACGGAGAGACGCCTAATTTTGTCCTCGTAACTATAGTATTTAACCTGCCTTCTCTGTGCGTGTTATTAGCCTTTGTATCGTACGATATGTCTATCGGGGTTGCAGACGCGTTGAATTGTTCCTGAGGGGTAGGTCATTTAATGAGACTGCTTACGTCAAATGGGAGGGCTGATTGAAGCTTTGCATGCGCGCGTAAGGACAAAGAGTATTAGCTGGCGTTGGTACAGGTGGAGTTTATTTTTGCTGGACAGGGGATGCATAAGTCTCCTCTTGCATCAAGATGACTACTGATGGACACAACTACTCATATCGTTTCTGTATATCGATGTTCTAAATTCTTCTCGATCGATAGTCCTTCGTTCAACTTAGAATAGGCCTTGTGGAAGGTACTCGATGTTCCATGCAATCGAGTGGAGCGCGAAGGGTGGCTAAAATAATTCGAAACTCTGGCCCGACAAAGGCCGTAGATTATCGCTCGCATCGAACTGGCACGAGTTACAGTTCCTATCCTCACTGTTATGCCGCGTCAGACGTAAATGATGAAACAAGGATCCCGGCTAATGGTTTTTCAAATGGACGCCCGATTCAGAGCGTTCAAAGAGCTTCCACGGTATATTACTAGAGATATGAAATTAATTGACCCAGACACCTCGAGAGAGGCGAGAAATGTCAGAGCTACGTGCGCGTTCACGAATACGTTGCATAATCCGTAATAGCCTTGGGCGCTGGTACGCCTAGCCTTAACATCGAGATATTAATTATTGCACCGTGACGTTTCGCTCGATCTTCTAATAGCGAACGCCGGTAGCGGACATGCCGGTGAGCAAGTTGGGCCGCACTCCGTTACTCGTAGGGTCCAATTTTAAATGCACGCCTCTATACGCGCCCGGGCAATAGTCAAAGCTTGTTAATTTCCGGCGGTGAAGTTATATCCGGCGCCAAAGTCCGATGCAATTAAACGTTAGACGCTGCCGCGGAAACGAGTTAAAGCGGCATCCACTTGGCTACAACGAGGACACTCTGAATATCAGAGCTGCGGAAAGGTGTCAACGATAGCAGGCTTGCTCGAAGTGTTTTCGGTTTAAGTAATTCAACATCGTACTCGATCGTCTTGAGGATTTCCTTCGTTATAAGGCCAAGAGAGCCGACGATGCTCGAGGCTGCGCTGACGCGAGGGGATCGTCCTCCGATGTTGAGGGAGGAGACTTTTGCGGGCTGGCGCCTATGCGCCTTCCTTTTCAACCGCTTCAACCTTCTATTTCACTTCGCGCTTATGGGGCATGCACGACTTACCGACATGTCTTTTAACGAACTTCCGGGACGAGGGATCGGCGGTTAGCACTTTGCTGATTCGCGGAGCACGCGTATCCTCGTCGAAGGCTGACATCCAGACGCGCCACACAGTCGTTCTGCCGTGCTCGTTTCGGCGACACGAGTGTCAAGGAACGAGGCGTCAAAAATTGGGTAAATCATCGTCTCTGGTGTCTCGACTGGTATGTGTCACGATGCTGCCATTTGCTTCGAACGCCGTTACGAGTTCCACGATCAAAGCTGTTATCACGAGAGGTTGGCTGCTTTAATTCTGGGAATAAGCCTCTGGCTTGACTTGTTGGGCAGATAAATCGAGGTGACTTATTTCGTATTTTACGAAGCTGCAGGAAGCTTCGATTCGAGGAAGCGTCTTGGATATTACGATATTCCTTCAGTTCCTCAGATCTTAGGATTAAGCCTTATTATGCAAGTTTAAAAGATGCGGTATTGAAATCCATTTTTGAATCACTCATCGTATTTATACGAATAACTCTTATCATTAAAGGATAACGTTCCAGTTTTCTTTTGCTTCGAATGTCGCTACACGTTAGATCCAAGTCACCTTTCTAGGACCTTGTGTGCCTCGGCTGCTGGAATGAAGGCTGCACCCGATTGTCAGAGTACAAAGGTGTTCCAAATCGAATCGCACATATCTTATCTTAAATCTGATCGAATCGAGCATTACGTTCCACCTTATATTTTGCTCAGAATTTAATCGCAAGGGAGCTGAGGCCTTATGCACCACTGCGTATCCACGTGTAAATCCGCGGTATTGCCACGAGTTATCTCGTCGAATCCAAGCTCGGAACGCCGCGGGGAGAAAAGTGCGAATGCAGTAATTGTTTCCACGAATTACCACCGGTGTAACGTGCAAACTGTCCGACTCTTGCTGACCGCACTCCCGAACTGTCCGTCCGAACAATGTCGACGGATTGTTATGCTACCGAGCCGTCTCCCTATCTTTTTCTTTCCCCCGCGCTTTCTCGCTCTCGTTCGTTCCTCTCATTTGCGCCGCCGGTGTCAGTTGCGGAGGATACGTTTATAATATATATTATAATAATGTGGGCCACAATGGATTCGCGTCATATCCTGGCTCTGTCCCCAGCTCGGCCATCAATTAGATCAACGCACCCCAGACCCAAGCGCAGATATCACTCACACCTACCCACCCACTCGCCTTCTCTCCTTCTTCCTCGCTCTTTCGAGCACTTTCCTCTCTCTCTCTTTCTCTCTCTCTGTCTATCTTTCTCTCTCTCTCTCTTTTTCTCGCACCACTGGCCTTCCCTCCTTCCCTCGCCTTGCCACCTCGCTCACTCGTTTTCGTTCAAGTAGCGTGCAATAGAGCTGTTGCGAGCAGACAAGCGAGAAACCCAATTTAAATTACGACTTCTTGCCGTTGTTACGACCGTTATTATAACGTTAGCGTTTCACGGTGATTCCTTCGCCCACGTGCGTACAAATTTCGCCTTTAATAATGAGCGTACACTTCTACTCGCCTCGCGGTACTTTTGGATATCGGTGTACGGTCCCTTGTACGTGACGAGGATTTTGGAGAGTTTTTGTTTACGACGAGATTGTGACGTGATTATATATTCGTATTATTATGGTACAGATAAAAGTGTGGGTTTGTAGTATTATCATTAATGAGTTTCGCTTGAGAAGAGAGGTGGAGATTAGTATCAGGATGAGCGAGCATTTTGCTCGGAATATAGAAGGTTATTGGCTCTATCTTTTTTGGAATCTTACCCGTAAAAGAAAAGAGAAATGTTTGGATAGATCGTGTCACGACCGATGGTGCTTTGATTTACAATAATCTCAGCGTATTGATAGCAGCAATAGTTAACTCGAAACAAGGCACGTAAATGGAAGGTAGATTGAAATTATTGCCGATTACAGATGATTAGACGAGTTGCTCGATCGTAGCAGCCAACCTCTCTTCCATCCATTGTTCGGAATTAACAGTTTCGAGCGAAGAGTCGAAGGCAGCCCGGTCGAACCTCAATGGGCGCGCAGTAGAAGCCTTGCTTCCGCTCGGCCATCAAAGATTTCAGTCACGAGAACGTACGGGGGTATTGATTTCTACTTGATCGGGTCAGCGGTCGGCGGGATTAATTTCGTGGCCATAAATTTAATTCGGCCAACGATAGAAATGCGGAAACGATAAATCCACGTTTTTCGACGTAAGATTGGCGCGAAACATGACAAACCTTTTTTTTTTGGGCTCGTAAGAGCGCATAATTTTGGGGACTTATACCTGCCGCTTTGGAGTTTTACGGGGCAGATATCGGTGAATAATCTCCCCCTCGACTCTTTTTTTGCGACGACGATGAACAAAAATCGAGGCTCGGCTGATTTTTTTTTTATCCCGTCATAAGTCAATTTCACGTGGTATGTAAATTAATGATAATGTATTCGAAATAACCGAACAAACTATGCGCTCGCCGAGCACGTCTGCTTATTTTATTGCCTATATTTATCGATCATTATTTACTTCGCCAAAACGCGCCATTACGGTCGACGTAATATTAACCCGTTCGACTAAAATAACGAGCTAAACTCATAACGCACAAAGTATACCAGGTGATGGGTACAAAAATATTTGCGATCTGTATAACCTCCTGAGGTCGAATTTGAAACGAAACGAATGAAAAGAAAAAGAAATTGCGGCTGATAACGATAGTCGGCGGAATTGCTCAATAAATATAAAGCATTACGGATAATATTAAAGCACACTTATAAACAAGGATAGTAACACGAAACGTTGATCGTTATTTCTTACGATATAAAAGTAACACAATCTACATTATGTTGTTTCTGTTATTTATTATATATAACCCAGTCTATTAAAAATCTTCAAAATAGCTATAATAGCCTGTATTCAATCTTATTCATAGTTCTATAATTTCCAATGCATCCCTTTCGTGCATTGCGTATAATTCAATATCTCATTCTAGCGAATACGGACAAATATCGCAGCTTAAAGTATCCATAGGCACTCCTAACCTTATTGCCCGTGACAGTTTTAAGACAAATAATAAATTGCAGTGGCTTAGAAAGCAGATATTTCTCACACTTAATAATTCTAAATTCTCCATCTAGTTTCTCAGACTTAGAATTTTAGTAGAGAAGTCGTCCACTAAACAGAAAATCCTGGGTTCGACTCTCGATCCAGTTACCCCAGCGCTCAATTTTTTCCACGCCTTTTTTCCACATTTGGCTCAATTGGATAAAAATTCTCCGAAAAATTCTCGTAAATTCGATAAACCTTGATTATTTTGACCCACGTACCAGTGCCCAAAAATGATTAACCTTCTCACACATAATGTCATTCCGCCGACTAAAACTCAAACTCCAAGAAACCAGATGGGAAATTTCGACTTCTTATTAAGTGTGAGAATTGACTGCTCGCCGAGACTACTAAAATCCACGATACGTCCCATCGCGGCTTAAAATTCCACCCTGTTCTTTGCACGAGGGAATTTTTAAACGTCATTCCATCGCTCCGCCTCGGGAACATTCCTATTATTCTGATTCGATGGACTTTTCCCTGAAAAATCCCGGGGAATCTGGCGAATGATCTTGCGCAAAGAAGCGGTTTGCTGAAGTGCATATGGGACGACGGAGGCGAACGATCCAACGGCGGTGGGATAAAACGCGGCTTTCGCATAAATGCTCCCATGTAATTCGATTCGCCGCCGGACCGTCGCAGTTCTTCTATGGCATCACAATGGCTTACTAAGTTCCGTGCGTAAAGAGATAAAGCATCTAGACAAGGCGGACTATTCAATAGTGATGAACTGGTTTCTCTTTCTGACTCGCTCCGGCAAGGCCATGATACTTGCCCCTTTTGAGATCCTGCCGGTACGTCGAAGTTGGTTCGTGCCGATAATTGAACCGAAACTGTATAATCCTGAAGATGCGTATACCTGATTGCCTTCAAGCTAATTATCGACGCGGTGATAGCGATTTTGCTCGATAAACCTTTCACGTGTATCGGGGAGGTATTAAGTGCTGAGAGGATAACGAGCTCTACAACGGAGCCCTTCGAGGTTTACCATTGAACGCGAGCCAACGATGTACACAATGTTCCACTCTTATGACGTGCTTCGAAAGAAGACCCCTTGGAATTTTTCATACGAATCTTGCGTGCTTTTTGTGCATCGTGCGCGTTAAATTTGACTTTGAAATGAATTCAGAATAACGGAGCTTTAAGCGGGTTACAGGGAATTCCTGTCCGCGATAAGACAGAAGTCGATACGAGTTGGGTGATAATTTAACGGAAACAATCGAGCGTATCGGATCGAATAGAGTTTTTGTTTCAGCCAGACATTGTAGCCTGACCCGAGCTGCGCCAGGCGTGGAAGCAGAGGATCGAACAAAGGAAACGAGAAGCCGAAGAAGAAGATGAGGAAGCCCAAGAAGAAGGTGGCCAGGCGGAAGGAGCAAAAGGGCGAAGTAGAAGATGAAGAAGGGGAACAAGAAAATGGTTAGGCGGAAGGAAAAGAGAAGAGATGAAGAACGAAGCAAGGAGATTGACCCTCTGCCCCGCTCGTCGCACGCAGCCAACACGCACGCGACCGGTTTGTTTCACCCCAATGCCATGCTAAACGAAGTTTTAGCCGCCGGCTGCTCGAACAAATCGTTTCGCATCGCTCTTATCTTCGAATATTTCTTATGCGCCGAAGATTGACAAAATTCGCAACGTCATTCTATATATTGGAAAAATTGATATAATGTATTATCCACATTATTCTTCGCGAAAAGGTAGGACGCGAGTTTAATAGTCGATTTGTACTCAAGGTGTTTAGTATAGTAATGCTGGTTGAGAGGATTTATAAATAGGTATTGATACAAACCGCTTGTAAAGCGTCAAGCAAGATATCTGTGCTAAATTGAAACCGTGCGTTATAACGATAATTCTGAAATAATTCAGAAATCAATTGAAGTAGGTATTCAAATTAGATAAGGAGACATTACGGTGCTACCTATTAAAAGTGCAAATAAGCAGGGGATACAAAGTAACATGGTTCCCCCTGCTCGTGCATAGATAAGATTTACAATAATCGCTTTATCAGAATGTCAACCATCCTAATTGACAGTCAGACAAAAAAATCTTCTCGTCTGCAGCAGAAATACCGATGTATTGACACAAAAAAAAAAATCCCACGTAATTCAAGCTTTGCTTCTATTCATCATTATGTTCAATTTGATGGACGTACCTGGCGATTATTGTAGGAGCATGAAAGGAGTGGCTTTGCAGGATTCGTAGATGGTGGATCAGGCATGTAGACTCGCACAAGACCCAATATATAATTGCTACAGCAGACGTACATTGTTTAACTCGCAATGCTCTATTACCAACATAATAGCCCGCGTTTTCCCTTGGCTGCTGCCCCCGGTGTTTCGATTTGCTAATTGAATCGTAAACTTCCGTATGAATTATTTCTGCCTCTTCCACCCATATCCACAATACCAGTCATCCTCCGTAAGTAGACGCAGTGCTTAAGGCGTAAAAAAGTCACGATAATAGCGACGATCGTTTCGACGAACAAATAGTATATTCCGTGTCGAAAAATCCAGGTCATCGCGATGACAATGATTTTCTCATGTTCACTCCTCTCGTTCGCTCATACATGAAGAATGGCTTGGAATAATACCTATACACTAATCGTACCTTGTATATATTTTAAATATTTTATATCACCATTTATTACTATTATATATATATATATATAGTATATATTTTAAATATTTTACATCACCATTTTCTACGAAACAAAAGGCAGATTTTTTATTTGCACCAAGCAACGGTCACATTCGAGGCCATTATACGTACCTAATACACTATAAATACTTAAATAAACAACGTCTATCCAAGGCTTAAAGCAATCGTACGTTTCATATTTCGTTAACAGAGGCGAATAGATTTTCTTCAGGCACAATTCACCGCGGCGTCCCTCTCGATAAGACGCGTAACGAGATGGGCGGAATGCGCGGCAATACATCTTCGCGGCTCTGATTTTCTCCGGTGGAAGAATCGGCCGTAGTTGGGATGCGAGTAATGTTCTAACTAAAAGCATCCCAAACAATGAGCGGCACGAGAGTGAAAGGAGGAGAGGGGTCGGGCGAGGATGAGTCGTGCCTGCGTGTCACCCCGCCGTGGAAGGCTAAGTGGTGGCTAAAAATGTTCTTTATTCGGTGGCACAAAGAGTGCACAATGCGGCGTGGCATAATGCCTCCAGCCGGTACAATCTGAGAGCTCGGGCTACTGGGCATTTAGGTTAGCGACTCATCGTGAATCGGAAAAACTCCCCGGAGTCTACGTGGGAACGGAACACGCTTTGAATTCCAATCCGATATTCCCGCGGGACCAGTGGCCCTTCTCGGTTATCGAAGATAAAATACCGGATTGCTACGTACGCCGTTTTATCTTCCCCGACGGATAACCGGATGATCCGCTAATTTTGCAGAGGACCTTTGTGGGGCTGTGCGTGTATCCGTTTGCGAGTGCTGAAAAGGTGACGGATAAGATCATGGAAAAGGTTGTGACTCTTTGTGAGATAATGTAGTGTTATGTAGTATAATGTGGGAAAGCCTGTGGTTTATATTCTGTGATGGATAACTCGATGATCCATTAATTTTGCACGGGTACTTTGTGGGGCTGTGGGTGTATCTGTTTATGAGAGCTGAGAAGATGACCGATAAGATAATGGAAAAAGTTGTAACTTTTTGTGAGAGATCTGTTATAATGTAGGAAAGTCTGTGGTTTATCTTCTTTGATGGATAATTTCATGATCCACTAATTTTGGATAGGACCTTTGTGGGCTATTCGTGTATCCGTTTGTGAGAGTTGAAAATATGATAAGATACCAGAAAACGTTGTGACTGTTTGTAAGAAATCTTTTATAATGTAGGAAACCATGTTGTAAATCTTTCTTGACGGACAACTCGATGGTCTGCTAATTTTGCACAGGGCCTTTGGGTGCTATTCGCTTACCGGTTTGTGAGAGCTGGAAAGGTGATAGGTAGGATAACAGGAAACGCTGGGAATTTTTATAAGAAACTTGTTATAATGTAGGAAATCCTGTAGCGCTATTGTGAAAATCTGTTGTATCCTGTATACAATTTGTTCCGCATTATAGGAAGTATTATTACGTTAATATCGCTTTCGCTTCTCTGACACTCATTGACACTCGCTTTATATTCGCTCACTTTCTCACGGTAACACCTTCCGTTCTGTCAATCATTTATGTTACTCTACAAGCCATCACGCAATATTATTCGCCAACTTACTTAGGAAGATAATGACGAATAATTTATACGCAGAGAAACTCATTCCCGCGTGCTTCTTTCAAGAAGAGACGCTTGTCCAAATCGTTGTGAACATTTTATCAACCGCACGCTTCTTCGGGAAGAAACACTTGTCCCGATCGTTGTGAACATTCATCAAGTGCGGAGTGAATTGGATAACTTTTTAAGCACCGACTTGGTTATCCTCTAAACGCGATGAACCACGATATCTTTCTCAGTGATTAACGTAGCCATAAAGGTTACATAAGACTGTCGTTAAACAGCGCAATTTGTTGAACACTGCCGAGGAATGTTAATGAAAGGTTGAAACGAAAGATTTACCGGACCTTCTCCTCTCAGCGGCTACGAGAGGACAATAAGAATGTGCTCCTTGACATTTTAATTCTTAATGACCCAACGCAAGATCTTATCCTGGCGCGCACTCGTAACAGCAACACTGTCACATAGAGTTACGCGCGATCGAAATAAATGATGGAACGCCTTTACTTCGTATTTTGATTATGTGGCCGAGTATTTGTCCGGCGGAGACCGTTATCTTTCCTCCCTTGATTGATCGCGGCCCAAAGTACTATCGTTTCATAACGTACGCGCAGGGATTGATCGATCGACGTTAAGTACGCTCTTCGTCTTACGGCTGAAAATAAATTTCGTTCCCCGTTCCTCAAGCGCGTTGCAGCGAACTGCTTTGCGCGATGATACCCGCGGCTCACCGTCGCTCGATGTCGATAACAGATCTCGTAGATCCGAGCCGCGATTAGAAATGCGTCCACCAGTAATTTAATGGTAGCAAGGTTCGTGCCATTGATAGTCGATGATTTGAAACGTTGATTGGAATATCCAGGGAACGAGTAAGATGTACCATAGCGCATACAAATGAGCCCGGAGTATGATTTAACGTATAAGTGACCTCCTAGAATTTTAAAGCGCGCGGTTCAACGCACCAATCGCGCACGGATTTACGAATATATTCTGAGAGGCTTAAGAATACCTCGCACAGCTATGGCATTTAATGCCCTCGTTTTTTCAGGCTTTTATTTAACAACGACGAATCCGGTTCTCCATGCAGCTACGAGGGGATATAATAATCAAGGAAGTAATTGTCTGCCATGTCGGCGATTTTCTTATTTCCTTCTTTTTCGCCGTAGCGTTCAGGGATGCGTTGCAGCCGCTTACATCGCGAAGCGATATTGCACTCATTGCTGTTCGCTATCAGGAACTAGTTACGTGAGCCGATAAGAAGCGCTTCCATGGATAATACTATCATCCCATAGACTTCGGTCTGCCAATTCCTCAGAGAAATGCGAGAGCTCGCGATAATCCGGAAAATAATTAACAACCCGCTCGTCCCTCGCTAAATCTTATTCTATTCCATTAACCAGCCCACCTTATTACATACATTACAGCCCACCGATTTATACTTCGACCAACGCGTCGATCGCAGAAATCACACGTTGTCGGGTCAGCGATCTCCAAATGCACTTCGCATCGGTTCGAAATCGGCGACAGTGTTTTCAGGTAGATTAAAAGCGCACGCGCGGCCGATTCGACGTTGACGGGAGCCACCCTTTGAAGGAACACCGGAGCCATAATAATGGGGAGAATAATCAGCTACCAGAGCCGTGTTTTCTGGCGGAGCACTGAATGGGGCGCATACGTGAATGAGCCGCGTGTCGGGGGATGGCGTTGTGCCGCTTTAAATATCGGCCCGCCGACTTCCCGACATTGACAACGGTGACTCCGCTGAAACTTCGCGGCAGCGGTTCGATTCGCTGGCGCCTGGGAAAAAGTATCGGGAGGCGAAATTGCGGCGCTTAGTACTAATTACCGGCTTCCACTTAAAGTGATTAACGCGCCGGTTATAAGAGACGACGCTTTTCAGACGTCCGATAGTGTCGATTTCCAATTAGCCGTGATAACGTATGGCCTTACCGTCCGGTAATTGCATCTCGAATAAATTGCGGCTAATGTAGAAAGCGCCGCGGTTAAAATATTATCCCCCGGCGCTTCGTGCGCGGCTAACGTTGCATGCATTATTTACGTTAATTATATAAGCCATCTTGGATGCATCGCGGAACCGTGGAATATCCAGTTGGCTATTCGCGCATCGTACGTGGCGGAGCAAAGGGGATTCCCGGTTTTTCGCGATGTTCCTCGGACGATTATACTCTCCCGACCCGGAGGCCGGAAGCACGGATAACTGAACTTGTGACGGCTTTAACCAGCGTAACGCTATCTCTGTCATCGCAATTTTGCGTCTACCCCGCTCGTGCATTCGAGCCTTGCTAATTTGTTGCCAGGCGCATAGACGCGGACAATCTGTCGCTCACCTTGCGGATGCTTTCCCGTCTGCTGACTATGATCATCATTAGGTTCGTTATTCTCGTGATGTTGTTAAAATTCGTCACTCGAGCAATGTAAATATATACGATTTAGTGTTTTAAAAGAGCTGGAAATTAATATTGTGTTTTGTATAAAATTTTGTGGTGAAGTATGTATATAGATGGATGTGAATGGAAGTAGATGTTAAAAAATCAATACTCTGTGATATCGTTGATACTAGTATACTGAATCAAAACATTGTTGTTATATTATGGTATTATTTGAGTGATAACAGAGTGCAAACTACGATAGTTCGCTGTGTATCGTAATGAGAAATGGATCGAACTCCGCTTGACTCCGCATCTTCTGCATAGGTGGTGTGTCGATTCGCGGCGTTGTCAAAGCAAAGCAGCCTTAATCCGTCTAAGCTCGGTGATGATGTTCGTAGCACATGCACTGCACGAATAATCCGAATTTCACCATTCGCGATTCATAGTAATATATTTGCGCATGGTTATATGTAAAATAGTGTAGTGTAATGTAAAGTAGTATGAAAGCACATGTGTGTAAGATACGAGCTACGCACATGTAAAATACATTTACTGTTTATAATCGTATAACAAATGTTAATTGTTTCCATGATGTATAACAAGGTTTGATAACAAACGTGTTTTCCTTTAGCTCTATACTGTTTTAATATTGACCTGAATTTTCAAAAATCATCTTTATTTAGTAAGGAGTCTTTTGCAAACCCCTAAATATTTCATATCAGCATTACCTATGCTGACAAAACTGTCAAAATATGATTACGAATTATCACCAGTTACAAAAAAATCCCTCATACTACTAAACAAAATTTTACATTAATTATATATTTGTAATTCACGTATACACACATTTCTGAATAATCCAATGGTCACGAATGAATTTTTCTTCTCGCAAAAAATCACGTTTAATATTTTCCCCTTGTTAGAAGAATCTTTAAAAAATGAACAGAGTCGATATCCGAACGTGAAAGTACCTCCGTGCAAGCGACTTGCGCTTAAAATTTTCATTAACGCCGGATATTTAACCGTGGATCACGAGGCTGTTATATAATGTAGCCGTATATCTGACGGCTAGACGCACGGTAAATCTCCGTAAGACAGGTGATTCTAATTTTGATGGCGCCAGAAGGCTCGACATACTCTCAACGATGGTGGCGCCGGAAGCATGAGCAACCGGGCGTGTCAGCGCTGACCAGCGCAACGCTACTTCTTTCGCCACTGCTATGTTGTGCTGCACCTGCAGTCTGCAATGCACCGTGCTCCTGCCAGTGCGTCTGGTCTTCCACCTACGCCCGGGCCTCGCATTGGAACCAGTCCCGGGTCCAAAGGTACCTGGAACCAACACTTTTACCTGGCCTTCGGACACGCGAAAGCGAGTATTTGTCGATACCGGGACAACCTATATTTAACTGTCTTAATCTCTCGATAAGTACCACCTTGCACGACTAGCCTGCAATTATTCGCGGGTTTAAATCAATTAACCGATTGGGCCAAATAATGTGAAATTACGCAATGCGCCTCGTAAATACGCTCGCCCCTTTCTCGGCGGGGCGGTCGATTCGGTGGCACGTACGCGCGGTATGTTGAATTAATTAATACATAATGTTAAAGTGCAATGAAGTGGCCGTGCGTTAAGGAGTACGAGCCTCTCTCTTGTATCTCGCAGAGAAAAAAGAAAACAAAAAGATTCAAGACTTCTCGTCGTAGCGCACGAAGATAATGCCGGGCGACGATGCTTTCGGTGCTAACTGTACCGGGTTAAAATATTGCCAGTATCTGTTGGAAGTATCAAAACATCGGGGAATGAATAATTCATGAACACTTGGTACTATTCCTTGTACCTTTTAGCGATTCGATTAGCAAAAGAAACGACGGATGAGTCGTTGAAAGAAATTCCGGCTTAATCAAATGACGAGTATTGCATGTACATTTCAACAGTTATATTATATTGTTATTTTCAAGAATTGTATGTACATAGGTACAACCTACAAAAAATCCAGGTGCCATCGAACAATATAGTTGGTGCACGTTTTAAAGGATATTCATTTCGTAAATAATCTGGCTTTCAGTTCGGAGCTCCTAAGTGGAAGGAAGAAGGGACGTAAGGTGGGTTGTCGATACCTACGAAGGAGAAGGGGTGGTAGCCGAGGCGCAGGGAGGGCGAACTCCGGAGAAAGAGAGAGAGAAAGGACGAGGAGAAGGGGGTGGAAAACAGGGTTGCAAGGGGGTACGATCGAAGTACGTCGGACAGCAAGGAGGCGCCGGCACTGCGCGCCACACCCCAATGCAGCAACTCCATTGATTATTGTTGCCGGTGCACTTCCTCCCCCGCCTTGAGGAACGACAAGTGTGCCCTGATTCCAAGCTCCTGAGAGCCACCTACAGCTCAGTAGACCGCCTGGGATCAGTCAGATTCTACGGACCAGCCGCGCTAGAATCTTTGACTTTTCGTATACAAGGAAACGTTTCTTTTTTCTTGGACAAAACTATCGTGAACAAATATTCGCGGATTTGTAGCTTTTATGAAAAAAAAAATGTTGTTTAATGAGATTATTCGGACAAGGGCTGTTGGGATTTATAGTGTTTCGAATATAAAGATTTTCATTGGTTAGCCAATGAACTGTATGTATACACAGCTTTTATAAATAAATAATGTATTTGATTTAAAGCATTGATTATTGATTCGAGTAACCTTACCCGAAGGACGATATATTTTTTAATCAATCCCCGGTATGAGATCGTAATTTATTTCTTCAGCTAACAGGACTTCGCTGTGTACAATAAACGTTGGAGGCAAGTGTTCTTAGACGCACAGGTACGCGATTTCTTTAATCTAAACCGCGAGTAAAGCGCGCGCCTAACGTTTCGCGACGTACTCCTAAAAATATCCCGTCGCTGCAGCACCTTCAATGACGTAGGAGAAGTGTCGAGAAGAAAATGTAGCGCGTACTCGTGGCACAGACGGTTCTCCTTTGGCCCGTGTCAAACGCGCGCACGTCCGGTTCATGGCGTAGCGATTTTTCAAGGAGCCCAAGTACATAAGGTGAGAGCATAAAGGAGCAAGAATGCGAGCCGTGCGCGGCGGCACGATGGAAAATAGCAGAACCGGTGTCGGGGCTGGCATGCACGCGATACAGGGCGTACGAGGGGCCCAAGGAAAAAAAGGAGCGGCGCAGAGCCCAAAGCGCGTCAAGCTGGCACACGCCCGCCTCTATTTCCCGTCGGATTAATCCCGATAATTAGAAAGCGTATCACCCACTCGTTGCACGCGTCGCTGACTTCGAGCGTTTCACTTCATTCGCCTCATTCACCAAACTCGCGTTATCCGCTCATTCGAGTCACACACCTCGCTCGCGCTACTCGCTAAACCTTCTCCCCTTCTCCGCCATCATCTCCACCACCAGCAGCACGGCCACCAGCACCAGCAGCAGCAGCACCACCACCACCACCACCACCACCACCGCTTCCCTCCAGTCATTCACTTCACGTGGCACCTGCTCCGTGCCGCGGCTCTCTACCTGTGTAACTACGAGCACGGTGTTATGCGCCGAGTGCCGCTACTATAACGACGAGCCGGCTTAACGGAGTGCCGCCGTCAAGAAAACGCACCACTCGGGGCCTCGAAATTGAAGGGTAATTCTGCCGCAGGAATCTCGGGGGAACCGACGCCCCTGAACCTCCGGGAACGGCTACCGAGATGCAATTTGCGCTTGTCTATCGCCGTCATAGACCCGCCGTTGATGGAGGTACTTGGGCGCGGAGATGACTGCGCCCAGCGCGGCATCGATAAGCAAAGTACCCCGTAATACGCGCCCGGTACCTGGATTATCGGGCTATGCTTATCCCGTTCGAGGACCCGCCAATCCAATATCGAGCTGTTTTATTGCGATACCCCGCGTATCAATGCCTGCTTTACGAGCCACCATTGTACGCGCGGCTCCGCCGACTACTGTGCCGCCAATACTCCAGTCCGAGGCTCGCGTAGGTATCGATCTCGAATCGGATTACGCGCGCGCTTTTTGGATACGCGATGGATACCTTTAACCCTTTGGCATAACCGCTCGCTTCTTCCTCGTACGCGGACATCCGATTTCGAAGGCTCTAGGGGCGATCGTTGCTCCAAAGAGCGGCGAGCGGCGCCAGAGGGATTAGACGGACAAACTCTCCACGCACGTTGAGTTTCCCCTTTCCTGGAAGCACGGAGTGCAGAAAGTTCGTCCCGAAAGTTACGCAGCGGGACGCGGGGCGGCGGGGGGACGACGAGCGCTGATTGTTCTCCGGAGAAGGCGCCGCTCGGAGTTCCCGGAATTCCGCGATCGTCACCCGAGCCTTTGTAACGCAGGTAGTCGGGTAAGCGAACGGCAATTACGGTCAGCCGGCGATATTATCAGGTGATGGCGTGCACGTGCATATATAGCCGTGGCTCTGCGCGAATGCAAAACGAACTGTCATTAGATCCTCGGACAATAACGGCGGTAAGCTCCGGCGGCATACGCCGGCTACGGCTCCCGGGGAGGAGGGGCGGGAAGGGTGACGCGGATAGAGAAAGGTGGATCTCGAAAGGGGCAGGGGGGGGGGGAGGGCTTAAACTCAAAGGTGTGGGAGAGGCAGGAGCGGCGAAGGACGACGACAGGGTAAAGAGGGGCAGTCCAAGGGGGCCCCCTGAAAATTACAAGCTATACGTTGTTCCAAACCGACCATCTAAGATAATACCTGCTCACCCTCCAGCCATAATGAATATGTAAGACAGATTGTAGGCTAAGAGGGAGCCTCCGCTGCTACCGCAGCGCGATACGGTTGTCCATGCGCAGATTATATTCCGGACCGATTACGCACGGCCGGTCGATAATTTATTATTTGCCGCGAGTAAAAATCCGCCGAGGAAACGACCCGCGGCGTACGTTTGTACACACGCGTATACAGGGTGTGTCGTAATGGGCGCTGGGATCTAGGAGAAGGGTGTGACTCCTCGTGCGGCGATCCCTTAGAATCGCACGATGAATCTCGCCCAAACCGATATTCTTTCCGCCACTCTCAGACTTTCAGATCAGTACCTCCTCTTTCCAACCTCGCAGAATTTTAGTCAGTAAGAATAGCGATAGCTCTACATCTGAATAGGGACAACGATAAAAACCACGAGCTCCTTGTATACAGAATACATCACGATGAATCGATTTAACCAGACGATCAAAATTCCTACACAATCCTGATTACTCGAACTAATCTCGCAGTACGTTTATCTCCTTAAGCTTAACAACCTCGCGAGCTACCTTAAGCTCAGAGCACGTTTACCAATGTTTTTCAGGCGTTCCTCGGATCCTCGATTTCTCAAGCACCGCACCTCCCTCGATTCTCCCCGTGTTCCGATACTATTTCAGAATCACCCCGTATACATCCCGAAGCGCGTGTGCGCCTCCACGTAGGAGCAGGGAGGTTGTTCGGGTAAGTACCTACGCGTACCGATTGGATAGGGAACGAATCGCGGTAGCTCGGGCATGCCGGCCACGATTAGATAATACCGAATCGAAATGCGCCACCGTGGCGCTGATAGTAGCGAGGCGAATAACTCGCGGGCGGGCTGGGGAGTCCCTGGTACGAGCCGGCCGCTCTCGAGCAGAACGCGAGATCGATGAATGAAGCTCGCCCACCGCTTGTCCGGTAGCGCGGAATGCTGCGCGAGATCTCGAATTATCGTTATTACTATCGTACGTTAATTATTGTACGTAAGCCGGCCCGCGGGGAACCGGTATTTCATGATCATCAAAGATAAATAACGCGCGGGTATAATGACCTGCCGTCGGATATGTATTTGTTTTTCTGCGCTTCGTATAAATTACGGGCACGGCCGATGTTATCTCCTCGTTGAAATTTAGCCCGGCACCGATGCGGTACCGTTCCTGGATATCGCCGTTAATTACGCCAAATGCGCCTACTCCTGGAACCCTTTTCCTCCGATTACGCATGCGCGCGTGGCCCCGCGGTGATCCCGAGGATCGATGGCCCGATCGGATTATCGGCGAATAGCCCAGCGCTATTGGATCTCGGGGACGGGAGTGCCGGAGCCTTTTGCCTTTTCATCGATCGGCCTGACCCTCCGCCTGGATCCCCGAACGTCCGAGCGGTGAATTGAGATTTCTTCGATTATTCAGCAGTTGCCCGCTGACGGTGTAGAATCGTTCCGTTAGCCCGCTTCGTGACCCACATCTTGATTAAGCGTAAGCTCCACGAACAGAAGCACTCGGCGGTCGGTCTCGATTCACATACCGATCGTTTGATGTCCCGTCATGCCTGTAAACGGCAGTACGCCTCCTCTCGAGCGTGAACTTGCTACTTCTCCGCTACCCGTGTTCTACTTTATTGTCCAAGAGCAGCGTAACGAGACCGGCGCATCGATAACGACCAAGGTACAAAGCTCTGCTCGGTGTAAATTATAAACGGCGTGCGAGATGCACGATCGTCCATGACTACGCACCGAGCGCCGAACGAACGCGCTTTAAGGCTTCTCCGCCGAGGAAGAGAGTCGGATAAAGGCCCGACGCCCCGGGGAAATCGGACTCGGAGGCGATGATGCCCTCGGCCACGAACCAGACCGGGGCCAGTTTTGAAAGCCACCATTCTGATATCACCGCGGAATAATGCGCGTGACGCACACACGACAAAAGGAGCCAGGTCTCGGTCCCGGTGGACTCTACGGGAGGGAAGGAGGAAGGGGATCTTCCTCCGGCGATGGTCGTGGACCCGAAGCTCGTCGAGCGGCGGTCGTGCGTCCGGGAGGGGGTCCGAGGGTCAAGGGGGCGGCAGGTGACAAAGTCGGGTGTTTAGGCGTCTTTCCAGGCTAAAATTGGGACCGTGCCCGACGCGGGGCTCTCCAGGCGGGGGGAAGAGCTGGGCGGGAGAGAGAGGGCCCGATAAGAAGGACGAAGAGGCGACTCGCTCGGCGGAAGGAATGCCGTCGGACGAGCGCCGGAGGGCAGCCTCTCTCGCTTCCAGAAGGCCCCCCCCCCTCCCACCCTCCATCCTTCCTCCTCCCGGTAACAGAGAATGCCTCCTCCCCTTCCACCTGATCCCTCTCCGTCGATTTCTTCTCTCGCAGGCACATGCGCGTCCGGCCGATTGTGTGGTGGTTGCTGATACCTCCCGGGGCCTCACTTGTCACACACGCAGCATGCCCCCTCCCCTCCCCGGCCCTCCGCCGCCGAGAGGCCGTCAGGCCCCTCGTGCCCCCCACCCCCGGCCTCACCCCGCAGCCCCCTGCCGCCGCTGGATGCACCGGCACGCCAGCGGCGATACCCGTGGGCCGACACAGGTGATGCACGGGCCTCCTTACATCTTCGATCCACTCCTCGGACTCTTCTTTCCCACCGGCTCGAACCCATCGGCCCGTCTCCGTCCCTCCGCCGCCCTGTCCTTCCTTCCCGCCGAGGAGAGATCGCGCCGCTCTCGTCCCGCCGCGGGGAACACGCCGTGCCCTCGGCACCGAACATCCTCGATGCACCGGTAACGCCTGTTATTGTCCGTCTTCTTATAGGCACGTCCGTGGACGACACGCCAGGGGCTTTGCACCGTGACGACTCGGCCGGCGCACCGTTGCACGTGTTTGCTCGACTGCTCTGCGACCCCGGGGTCGTGTCAGGAGCGGCCTCGGGGCCGACGGCGCGTCGGATTCCCTTCTTCGACCGGTGGGAGTACAGGACTTTTACGTCTACCGCCCTCGATGGGGCCACGCTTCTTTATGGGGGCAGTAACGCGCGGTGCGTGCGCCGGATGCGTGGCCCGTGCGTCGACGGATCTCCTCGGTGCTCTTTGCTCTTGGAGGCTTTTGCGAAACGATGCCTTTGTTACTCTGCTGGCTCTTGCTCGTGGAGTTGTGGAATTGCTTGTTTTTTGTATGGATTTTAGGGTACTTTTGCGGTTTCGCTGATGAGATGATTGTACTTTGATCCTTGAGTAGGGTATTTAATATTGTTTCCTATGAATTTTGATGGTACATTGGGACGTGCAGGAGAGGATCTTGATGGTTGGCGCTGGAGTTTGATCGGTGTATAAGTCTGATTGGGAGAGTGGTGAATTTGTATATGTACTATGGGTGGCTTTGGTCTTTATTCGTTACGCTGTCGCGGAGGAATTTCCCGAAGAAGGTGTAAAGCGCGATGCAAGGTTGAAGACTGACGAGCGATTGAGGCTGTTAACGAGAGAACATCGAAGCGATGAGTGTCCCTACGTGAAACTACGTTACTCTTAGACGTGAGGCAATGGTTTATCTGCCAGAACCCATCTCAAATCTCGAGTAGCTTTTCTGTACGCGAGTTCTTAGGCGTTCTCGCGGTTCTTAATTGATACCAAATTTGACCTAAGTTGTTTCGCTCGTGATCCATCGTAGTCGCGTTCCACGCCTCGTAACGATGCAATACGTGAGAACTCTCGAACGCCTTTTCGATCGTGGATCGAAAAAGGAACGGAATCCTCGCTGTAAACCGGATTGTAAAAAGGTACACGATGAGACAGACGTTCGTTAAACTTCGCGAGATTTCTAACCATTTTGTAGACGACCATATTCGTAAATCTCTGTTTTAATCCGATCCTCATTCCGATCATACGTACACAGGAATAACCTCGTCTTTCGTTGGTTGCTCGTGCACTATAATGGATTCGTACACCACTGAATTTCAACAATTTCCAATGGCCACGCAATCCGATTCCCCAAGGGACAAGATTGCACCAGACGCTTCTTCTTATACGCAAATATTATATAACCATAGAATACTTAGGCGGGAAAGGCTTAAAGCGCTAAACTATTTGGAACGATCCATTGCACTTTGATGCTAATAAAAACACCTGCCCAACAGTATGCGTACGATATATCTACGTACGTTGCTCAAAAACGTCGATGTGACGCGTACCTACGTATCATAATAATTTTGCGCAATCGAACATACGTATCTTGGCACTTATCTGCCTATGAAAATTGCACCTTGTTTCCCGGAGTTGTGGTAACGCGGTAAAACATACTGACACAATCGCGGCGCGTTTGCCGAGCAGTGTTACGGCGCGTATCCTTTCGCTCATAGATTGGACACGGGTTTTCATCGTTAGGAAAGCGAATGTACATTTTAGCCTATCTCCGAGGGGCTTGCACAATCGTCGTTTCTTCACGAAAGTATAGTTATTGTCTCGGCCGGAGATTACTTCCTCTTAAAGAAGCATACGTGCGTGGATAAATTACCGGCCAGAAACGACACTCTCCGTCGAGTGCACGGACGTTCGACTGACCGGCATTTCCGTGTCCCGGGACAAAAGTTTCGTTCCACTTTCTTACAAGATAAACGACGTTAGCCTTCCCATTATGCCCGCCTGAATGCCCAATATTTCAGAAAATAAGCCCTCGGAACGGTTCTCCGATTGCGCAAGCGCAGTTGATGATATGTCAATCACGGCGATAACGCGACAAGCCATTCGATGTGCGTTGGGAGTATTCCGGGTCGTTGTAGCCGCGAGAATAATTACGGTGGACCGATGGCAACGGCAATAAGCAGCACATAAAACTCGAGTGCCGATCCATCTTCCTCGGGGCTCGAACAAAGCGCGGCAAAAACCTGGCGTCGAATCACAGGAACCGCGCGCGCGCTCGTGATCGTAGTGCGGCCGATCGCGAAACGAGGATCATCGAAATCGTTGCGACAAAAAGACCCGCCGCGGAGAGGCGGTGAGTGACGCCCGGCACCGAGGTGGACGATTGTGTAAATCTCCTCATTGGAAATGCAGTGCATTATTCTCGGCCTTCGACGATCCGCGGCTCGAGGAGTGGGCGATATTTAATTGGCCTTCTTACCGGCCCGACTCCGCTGGCACGACAAAATCTTCATAATTTCGTGCCCGCTCGCGAGAAAACGGATACCAATCGAGCGTAGTGAAAGGTTGCGAGCAGGTGAACCTTATTTTTTGCCGGGATTGCGAAACAACGAGCGTTGTAATTTTCCCGTTTGCTTGGATTTAAACAGCTTTCTGGCGTAAAGTCGCCATTAACGTGGCGACGTTAGCTTTCTCCGTAATTTTTGTGTCACCTCGATCCTGACGTTCCGTACAATTAAGGAAATGAAGTCCCATTAGTTCGCGCACTTTGCGGGAAGTATATCGTAAATCAGCGATTAACATCGAACCGCGAAACATCTTGATTTTATTCTAAAGCCAGAGGAGTCGTTTATGAGGATTATAATTATAAGTCAAACTGCGATCCGGTAATAAGGCGGTGACAGCATAATTCCTTAAATTCGAAATACAACAAAAGCGAACAGCGATATGTGTGCACATGTATATAGTGTATCCTAAAAGTCACACAAAGAGAAATTTTGATAAAAAAAACGCAGGTTTATTATTTTAAATAATACATTTTTTATCGATTCATAAAGTATACAGTACAGTGTTAGGTATGGAGTAGCACATTGAGTAAATGGTTTCCATGACTTTGCTGACACACGCGCTCTTTTGTTGAAATTTTCAAATCTTACGTTAATTTTGGGACACCCTCTATATACACATTTGCATAGAAAACGTGGACTTAAGAAGTAACTGGGCGTACAGCACTGAGCACAAAGGGCTAATTAAACGGTACCTTCCGAGAAAACGCAGGCGGATAAGCGATGACCCCGAAGCGTTTCCGGAATGCGCTCTCGAGGAGCAGAAAAGCGCCGGTCACATTCCGTCGTGTCATCACGGATGATGTCTCCATTCGATGACAGCACGAAACGCCGTAACGAGGTGTACAGGGGCGTGGACTAGCCGGGGACGTTGGATCGCACGGGATAGATAACTCGGCAGGTGGACGACCTTGGGCCAGGTCCCTGGACCTGCGCATCTCATTGACACCGATAAGTCGCCCATTTTTTTAACCCGTGTCGCGAGCTCCTCCGCTCGCGCACTTTACGAGCCGTAAACTCGAACTCGACGAGCATTGTCTTCGAGAACTTAGAGTGGATCTCACCGATAAACTCAGGGAGAATCGACGAAGATCGCCATCATTCCTATTTCCTCATTTCAATCGAGACGAAGTTTAGAGCTGCGGAGGTTATTACGGAGAGAAAATAATTGTTAGACCAAAAATCTGTCATTGTTCTTAAAAAATAACGCTGTTATAAACCATAACCGTGCATATTCCTTATACATTCTTATCGATCAAAAATATATCTGCTCCCTATATCACTCTTCCGGGTAGCATCAAACCTAATTCTCTCGCCACGCGCTCTCTATTCACCCGATTTCCACGCCTTCCTCATTTTTACCCCTCCATGAAATAAACCGTATTAAAAAAACAAGGCGATCTCTTCTCCGATCCAGTTACCTCGAAATCGTGCCAAAAAAAATGAGATCCGTATAATGAAAAATAAAGACACTCGTACCTGGCGATAAGCAAGAGGGGGGCACTTTGCCCGCTTGCGTCTTATCGTCCAGCACTTCGAGCAGCGTTTTTTCCAAGCCGTGGCTAGGATCGTCGCGCGTCAACGTTTAAGGCGCCACGGAGTAGGAGGCGAGCAAGCCGATCGTCCCGTCCCGGAATGTCCCCGTCGAAATTCTGGTAAGGAGGGCCGTTTCCGTCGCGGCAGCTGCGGCCCATCCGTTGGCGCTGCATTTCGGGATCTCAATTAACGATAATTGCCGGCTACCGCGCCGGGAGAAGTCGGCCGCATAAAATCGGGCTGCTCTCGGGGCCGATCCGGTTGTTCCGGCTTCTCTAAGCGCGCGGCTGCCCGCCGATCGCGCAGCGGCCAGCGAGATCGCCTTTGTAAACCGGGACGGGGCTTGGGGCCCGACGGACAAACGAACGCGGTACCGGGGGGAATAACGAAGTAACGCATGCGGCCGAGCGGGTATACCGGGACGCGGTGCGCGGCGTATACGATGCAGCAATCTAGCCGCGTTGATTAGAGTCGTATGTAGAATCGAGAACCGGATTCCAAGAACCTGTTTCCATGTTCACGTAAGATCCCCGGAGTAATCGACTGACGGATCGGCGACCGTTCGAGTCAGCGACCCCGACCGACCGGCCGGCGCGAAGTCGAGTCCTCTCCGCCGCGGTATCCACCACCGCGTCAACGGTTTTCACCGATCCACCTCTCGTCGATTTTCACCGATCTCGAGTCGCTTGGCCCTCCATCGAAATTTATGCGCGCGCAGCTGCGCGCGCACGTGTGTGCTGCGGCTCGAAGTCTACGAAAATTGGATTTTTCGTACGATTATACAGGAGGGTGGATGTATTTTTGTTGTGCGTGTTATTATGCGTGGGTTCTTGTAATTGTTGAGCTAAAGTGAGGAGAAAGAATTGGGAGTACGCGAGTTAATGGATTCACGTTTGTATATAGTCCGATGGAGAGTTTTAGTATTGTGTTCTTGAGGTACAGCGGTGTGGCTGTTGAGGTTAGAATGCGCGCTGTGAAATGATTTCGAGAAGCATTCGAATACAGGTTGTGTACCTGTTACGTGGAAAAAGCTAGAAACGGTGAAGCGTCAGAAGTTGTCTCTTGACTGCTCAAGTTGGAGCTGCTTTTTTTGTATAATGGAACCGTAATCGTCACCGACCCACGCATATTCGTGTTATCCTTGCTGTATTCGATTCCATCGTTTTTCTTTCCCCAGGCGAATAACATGCTTTATCGTAATCGCGATTCCCTTCTTCGACGGCTATTCGCCCCTCCGTCCAACCTCGTTCCTCTCTCATGCCGTTCCAGACTCGTTTGCCGGCATTTCCTGAATTTTCCTCGTTTTATGCGCAGGGTTGGAAGACGTCCACATAATTGCGAGATGAAAATAATATCCCCGATATACGGACCGTGTTTACGCGCTCGAGTACGCCAGAGTTATTAATGCACGACAAGTAAGAGTAAAGTCCTCTTCCGGCGTAGTGATTATGCGTAACGTGTAGGTGGCCTGATATATTCTGGAATACCATGGTCGCTGCCCCGTGACGTGGAAAATATAAGGGGGAAAAATGAGCGGCAGAGTTTTACATATTATGCTTTTCTTTCTTTCGATCTTTTGGTGGATTAATACCGTAGATTCGTGTGCCAGAATGCGTTACATGTACACGGACTTATTTGAAATGATCAGAAGAGTATTATGGAGAACGTGCGAGGCGCGAAGGAAGAAGCGGGCACTACTCACTTTGCCATATGCGTTTAGCTTCGTGCTGAATGGATCATAATTAATGCCTCAATTGAATTTGATTGGGCGTTAGACGAATATGGATTTAGAGAAATGATAGATTTTTAATCGTTACCAATGTACCGTAACTTCGCACAAAATCGATCATTGATCATTTTTCCTACCTTCCTTCAAAAAGAGAGACTCGTATCCAGCTTTTAATGTGCGTGTTATTCTTATGTACCCTTTACGATTCAGGTAATGCGAGCTTTCTAAACGATTTTACAATCCTCGATTCGGCTAAAACTGGGTCATTGCGTAGATCCTTAAACAGTGGATCTTAAATAAAATAAACACCGTAGTCTACGGTCGAAAGCAATCCAAATAAATACTATCAATACTATGTTTGCATTTACACGCACACGGAAAATATTAAAAAGTCTAATAAAAAGCTTTCAACAATGACACGAATTCATCCAAAGAGACGATATATCGTTCACGCGCGCCACTTGGCGCTAAATCTCTCATGCAAATTAATCTTAAAATATAACACCAAACGCCGATGGCTATCAAAGAGACAAATATGCGCAGGCTCAACCCCATTACATAGTTGCAGAAATGCAAGAAACATCGAGTAACACGCCTTATGGAAACATCGCAGTGCACACGTGTAGTGCCTCGCTTTGTGACGGGTCGAGCTGCACCTCGTGCACGTAAAATGCTTTAACGCGCATATAACTCTCCTTTGCACATTAACTTTCTCGAGATCTGGTTAACGCAAAGTGGAGCCCGTCGGTACACTCGGCGTCGCACCCTTGGCTCGGGGATCGCCCTTCGTACTTTTTCCACCGACAGGCGAACCGGTGTTGCGCCTCGAACGAATGGCATCGGTATTAAGCGCGCTACCAACTAATAGATTTTCATTATTTTGAGCCACCACTGCAATTACAGGCCCGGTTAGGTACCTATCTGTCTGGGAAGTACGTGCAAATATGTGATACCGAGCGCGGCCGCGCTGTGGGCTGGTTCTGAAGGAGGGACACTCGCCTTCTGGCATGCACGGGCTCCTCTATTAATAGGCCTTCGTTACCCGTATACTGTTTGTGTCGTCCAAACGCAAATTAACGGCCGTTTCCACCATGATTTCTGCGCGTACCTGGCGCTCGCCGGTTTTCCGAGGACAACATTTTGCGAGCTAGCCGGTGGCTGCTCGTAGCCACTCGCCGATCCTTTATCGTCCCTTTTTACACCGCTACAAATTCGCCCCGATCGGATCATCCTCGAGCTAATGTATCTGCCCGCTTTTTACAGGCGTGCAATCATAGTCCCATTCACCTTTGTAAACGACGCGCGACTTCAATTAGCTCCTTACGCACGCTACCAGGCCGCCGCTCTCAGCTACGCATTATCCCCCGATGAGAATTCTAACGTTTCAGAGCGAACGTACTTGGGTGGCGGCGCTAGGAACCAAAGAGGAGCAGCACGGTGCCGAGGATTAAACCGTTTATGCGGTTATGACATTTTTTCGAGGCCAGGATCGTCAGTCGGTTTCCGATTAGATTATCCGATCGAGCGTAAGTAGCTCGGTTGCGAACCGAAGCGCCGATCGGTAATAAGCCAAACGGCTGCTCTTTGACGTTTTGCTGCGCGTTTCCTCCGCGGAATCCGGCCGGTGGTTTGCCAGCGAGAAGATAAAGGATTGTTAGGAGCGATTAAGCGCGTTTACCGCGCGGCGCGGAAAGATCGGTAGGTCAGGAACGTTCGAGCGGATCCCGGTCGTTGACTATCTCCGAGGCGGATTTTATCCGCCTCAACCGACGCCACGGGCCGATCTCCCTGTTATTATCTCCCAGCGAGATCGGCTTCTGGATCGACGTGCCTCTAGCTTTGGAAGCGGCGCGCTGTGCAGCGCGATATCTGGTCCCAGGTAAAAGGAGGAAGGAAAAAGAAAAACGGCCGCCGGCTTATAAGCCCGCGATCCTATTAATAGGGCCACTCTGCCCGGACGTTTATTTACCCCGAACGGGTATTCCTACTAGAGTCACTCGCGACAACTGCGCCTATTAACGCTTAACGTTCCCGCGACACCGACGCGCACGCACCGAGGAATATTATCGCGAGCGAGCCGGCTTATCGGGCCGAGGGGTGTTAATTAATTCCCTCCTCCTCGAATCTCTTTCAGAGCGGAATCCGGTCGTTACCTAAACACGTCGAATCAATCTCCCTGGGTTTGATGTGGAAACTCTGCCGCGAGGCACGGCATATTGATGCCTGCGCGGATTAAGGATAATTGCGATTTTTCGACGGATCTCGAATCGTACTTTGTGCGAGGGGAGTAACGACGCGATATCACCTGCCTCTCCTTACGGCCGCTCGAAAAACTCACTCCCAGGCGCAGCGAGCTAATTACGGAATACTTTAATTAACGATATCGGCGCGGCCTTTATTTAGCTCTTATCAGGAACCGCGCGCCTTTTCCGCGAATAAGAGGTATGCCGGGCTAACCTGCGCGTCGATAGGGCACCCGGATTAACATCTCGGCTTATCGCTAATTTTGTAACCGGCGAGGGCCGCCACATTGGCCAGGTCTTTATGATGCGTATTACGTATTAATTTATTCGCCTCTTTTCATTACGATTGGCCGGTTAGATATTGGACGATGTAATAAATCGGAGATAAATACGCCTTGATAATGGATAAGCGCGGTTTTGAGCTTAACGATGGTATCCTGCGCGAAAGTGCGGAGCAAGGAAAAGGTGTAACGTCGTATCGGTTCGAGATTTACTTCGATATTAGGAGCAAGGAATACGCGTTCTGGTTTTAATCATGGAGATACTTCGGTAATAAATGGTATTTCATTCGATCGTGATTTTGCAATTTGTATTTAGAGGCGTGAGATCGATATCTCGAATATGCGCAGGGTACTTGTTTTTATTCGAGGACTTTTGTACCGTTGTGAAATCCGTAATACAGGAATCGCAGATCTTTTCTAATTATGCTTGTTTCTGAATGTTTATGAAAGATGTTACAGGATTTTTGCTATATATCGATGACAAACGAGCAAAATATATTTTTGACATCTAATAAAATATAGTAATTTTATTTAACCGGAAATCAAGTTGGCGTGTTAATTAAATCTTAGCACTTGTTATCCACTAAAAATCACACGACCCCAAGTTCATTGCCCAACGCTTCCATTTCCACACTCAAAAAATATAAATCCACATTGCGTGGACGCAAAGAGACGCACGTGTTTTCTTTTGTATACCACTCAATGCTCTCGAAAGAATCCGTTTCACTCGTCCCTTTCTCATTCGCGTAATACACTAAACCTTTCAGACGTGCTACCAATTCCCGGATAAATTGGTTAAAAGCTTCGACTTCCAAGTATCCTCAATAGCTATTTATATATATCCTTCGAGGAGCAGAGAAATTTCACGGTGGCGGTAATAATCATCGGCTTTTATCGCGTGTCCTACAAGCTACTCCGGGCCGAACGTCATCCACCGTAAGATCGTATTATGACGTTTTGTTGTGCCCCGATGAATAACGACGGACATTCTCATTGCCCCATTCTCTTCACCCCCGGGCACCGAGGAAGAGAGCGTTAAGCTTCTTTTCTCTGGAGGTAACGAAAAAGAGGGGAAAAAAAGGAGAGAGAAGAATAAAAGAAAGAAAAGGAGGAGAAGAAGAGGAAAGAAGAAAAAAAAAAAGAAGGGAAAAAGGAAAAAAGGAGCCTTCACTCGAGTCGACAGAAGCTGAGAACCAACGGGTCTCAGTCTCCGGTACTTATCTTCCCCTTGCAATCGGTGCAATATATTCAGGGTGCAAACCGTCGTTGTCGTTAGCTGAATGGACGTTTTCACTTAAAGTCGCGTTCACTCGCCGGACAAAGGAATCATTACCGGGGGCAAAGAAAGGCTCCACGGCGAGGTGGACACTTAAACACACGGAATTCACGCCTCGATCACGTGAATGCGCGGCGCAGGACGGGCGTAAAGTCGAGGAAGACGATCTCCCCTCGGCGAATGACGCGTCCCCAATTAAGGTAGCCCAATTTCGAAATCAGTGGGTATCCGTGGCGGCCGGATTAACATTGGCCCGCCATGAAATATGTATTCCATTTACTTTTACCGAGTTCGGGAAAGCGTACTGCTTTATCTTAGCCCAGGCTTAATTAAGATACGATGGTAAGGAATACAAGAGCATTTAGGTTGCGAAGCCACGGTGGAAAGCCGAGAGGTTGGCGCCGCGTTGTTGGGGCCACTCGAGTTCGACTCGTTAATTCGATTTTGGTGCGCTGCACTGTCAGGGGGATCTCCTTAACGACAGGGAGACGAGATAAGGAAGGAACCCGATGGGAGAGTTTCCTCGCGTGCGTCTCTGCGTTATTCGCGATATTTTAACGATCCCCGTAATTAGCCGGTAGCCGAAAGAATGGAGCGGCGATAATGTGCCCGAGGAAATTACGTGCCCCCGAGCATCGCCGAAGAACGCTAGATCTTTCATGTAAAACGAACTTTTGACATTACCTCCTTATAGAGCAGCCGTGCGCGCCGAGGTCCATCGCGCCGCTTCTCATTTCCTAATACGGCGGGAATTTCAAGCGGTGTTGCGCGCACACTTTACACACGTCCCGCGTTACTAACTGGGTGACATTTTACAACGTGGCATCCGTTATCTCGAGCGCTTTACAATACTCAGCTCCAGGGTTGGGTCGTGAAATGATCTTAGCCACGCGCGTTTAGAAAGTGGAACGTGCACCACTCATTTGCACCAGCAAGGCGGTCTGACTCGAGTCACGAATCGTCCCGTTCCTTCCAGTTTCCTAAACAGCACGTAGGTTCTCGCATGGCACGGCGCGGTTCCTCACGCTTGAACCCAAACGACCCTTCGATCCAAACATCCGGAACTCTTTCGAAAGGACGCCGCAAGACGGCGACGTGGACCGATGTAATCGAGCCGCCGATCGAAAGGGCTCATCGTCGCGCTGCGAAAAATCCTGGCAGGTCCGATTAATCAGCGAAACACCGTAATTAACGTTATCGTATGCGATTACACGGGCAGCTCGCCCGTAGAAAACTATTATTAGCTTTTATACCGGGCTCGCGTGACCGACTCCGATAACTCATCCGTCGGGCAAAAGCGTTGTCAATGAACGCGCCGCGGTGAATATGCATTTCTAATTGCCCACCCGCGGCAGAGAACTCGCGGGCTTTCCGAGCGCTGAAAACGAACTGTCCCCTTGTCATTCCGCCGACTGTGCAGGAGTTGATAGGTCAACGGTTGATGAAGTGCCACGTCGGTTGAGACGCACGTGGTGCATACCGCCTTGAATCGATGCGTGTATTCAATTTACTGTCAGTGGCCATCCATTAACATTTACCAGCGCGCCGGTGATTACCGGGGACGTGAAAATAAATGGTAATTTCTCGGAGGTATTAATTTTCCCCGGGGGGGCTAGATTTTGTGGACGGTACGTGCATAAGCGACGTTAAGTTTCCTCAATTGCAGAACCCGCCAGGATGATCTATGAACCCTACCAGAGTTCGTAATCGTCCTTTATGGATAACAAGCCTTGGGATATTATAATCGCGATATGGGAGAATGGCGTTGGCCGCCCGATGGTAAGTGTGCACCTCGGGTTCGGTGGTTGATGGATCGAGGGTCAAAGGGCTCGCGGCGTAAGGGCAATTAGCCGATACCATTCGATTGCTCGCGTTCGTGGCTTACGCGGCTAACGGCACCGCGCGTACCTATCGGCTGGTAATGATTAGACGATTTATCCGCGGAAAAGGTGAAAAAAGAAAGGGAAAGAACGGGACGTTCATCAGCGGAAACCCATTAAGAGGGGGGACTTCCTTCGAAGCGGGACGGTAATTAGCACCGACGACTCCTTTATTCGCGGCGGCCCGGCGTAACGATATTAAATCTTGTCGCGTCAGGCCGTATAAGGTTGGGACGGACGGACGAGCGGCGCGCCACTGAAAATAAATATCGTAAATTATCGGTTGCAGCGTGGAAAATACGTGCGCGAATTAAGACATAAATTACCTCTGACCCCTTGCCAATGCGCGCGCGGACCGAAAGGTTATCCGGCTATCGAGCGATTTTATCGGGCCACTAAAGACGGAAGTGCGATTTGGGCTCCGCAGAAGGATCGACAGAAGAAACGGCGGAGGCAGCGCGGGCTACGGTTGCGTTGGACGCGAGAGGGCAGAGGAGGGAAGGTTCAAAGGAGATCCGAAAACCTCGTCCTTCGCGCTGCGATCTTGCGATCTATTCCCACGATTGATACATCTGCGAGGTGTAGAGTTTATGGAGAATGGCGTACGCGTAATGTATATTCTCCCGATCGAGAAGTACGATCTGTCCGTAATGTCGTGCTTTATATCAAGCTTTGCACAGTACGATTATCGATATCACCTCTTCTCTAATAACGTCTGCGGATTTTGATTTCTTTGTACATTCGACAAGGAGTATTCGTGATCGATGATTAAAATCCTCGGGAATTTAATGAATTAAAATTTGTCACCTAAGCATTTTTAACAAAACTATCCTGACACGTATGAGTTTGGAATAACAGAACGTTATGCACGTTGAATAATCTTTCACTTGCTTCATGCTATTGTACCTGAGCGTCGATCCTCGAAATTTTCCAAGCAACTCACGGGTTAAAATTCTCAAAGCTCACGGTAGCTGAGACAGACACAGGGATCGCATGCGAGAGGTGCATGCATCTCGGCGAGATCCGCTCGTGGTTTATCGAGGTTCCACGTAGAGCATTGTGGTCGCTGCATAATATTAACATTAGTGGTGATTAGTGTGCTGCCGACCTCCCGACGCTGGCCAATAGCTCCGAACTCTACTCCCTTCTACACGCGACCTCTCTTCCATTAACGAGATTCTCGAACCGAGGTCGACTCGGATTTTAGGCCCTCCCTTTCCTACTTCGCCGACGGAGGAATATTCCTCCTCGAGAGACTCGCGATTCCCGGCTCGGGGACGGGAAATAATTAATTCGTAGTCAGAAGCGCCGCGATATTAAACGAATACCGCGGGGACAAGCGATTAATATCCGTTGATGTAAAAGTGCGTGTTTATAACCAGTAATCGAATCGACGTGTACAAATAAAAGTCCGCATACCTTATGTTAATAGCGTTATTGATGGATGCGCATGAATCTCCCGGGTGCGACTTAGTGCGTCAGGAGGGTCGTACGTTAGACGACCGAGGAATATTCGCGATTATATCCTCCCTGAGAACGTCAAACTCACGCATTACCTATGGAATCCTGCAACGACAATGATCATCGATAATACTCATTCCTCCATGTACACTATAGCTCCGATGATTCAAAACTCATCTTAAACAGTGGGCCAATCGACCTTAGCGGTCAGTGCCCAGAATTAATAAAAAAGAAAAAAAATATATAGATAAATAAAAATCATCCCGACTCGCGTCTACACCCAGGCTTATCGCACACCTCCCGTTGCATCCTATCATAAACATCCTTCACGCTCGACGAGCTTTTCAATTTTTCCCAATGACAAAAAGTCGCGCGATACGATAATCGCTCTTATTAATCCCCGACTCAGCCCTATCCTTTTTTAACTCTTCACACCTGGCCAATTTCGCATGGCTCACCCATCGCCACGGGTTGTTTCGGGGGCCTGGTGAAAATTCGTTCGCACCGTCCATTCGCTAGGAGGCTCATCGGCGGGTCTCGTTAGCCCAGGTCCCTGGTAGAGGCCGGCAAGCGAGCGAGGAACGCGTCCTGGCGGAGCCGCGGCTCCGGGCGACTTGTTTATGCGCTCGGCTCGACTACTTGCCCCCGTGGCGGCGAACTAAATCACACCCCGCGGATTTTATATTAAAACAAATAATTAATTCAGATGCCCGGCACATCGGGTGGTCCACGGCCTCGTAGCTCCGCCACGGAGCCACGTTTCAGCTTCGAGACACTTTTGTTCGTGCAACGAGCCGGGGCGAAAAGGGGGTGGGGGAGAAGCGGCGGAGTCACGCTACCGCTTTAACACTATGATCGTCAGCGGGGGTCGTCGCGAGACCTTGTTCGAAATTTGCTCGTAAACCTCGCGGCAGTGCAAAATGGCGAATGCGAGAGGAGGCCGTGGCGGCGTACCGACTGCACGCCATCGGGGCTTGCTCCGTAAAAATTCAGGTTCGACGGAAAGATCGGCATGATTGAAAGCACGTTGCTGGGATTATGGCGGACGCAGGTTTCGATGTTTTACGGGACGTATTTTATGGGTTTAACATTCGGCAGCTCTGGATTTGTCGTGCTTTTGGCGTCTCATCGAAGGATTCATGATGGAGATAACTTGAGTATTCGAATGTGCGTTAAATGATCTCAACGGTTGATATTGAATGTAATATATATATATATATATACACGTGTGTCACTTTAAAGTGCACGATGGAGTGTCGAGGTGGAATTCAAAAATGTAGCGAAATTGAAATAGGAAATACACACTTTAGATATAAACATTTACGCGTGAGGTGTATGTACTTTATTCCAAATGCGTAATTTTATAAGTGACAGCGTAAGTTTGGAAATGAAGCAAAGCACGAAATAGACTAGAAACTTTTCCTATCGCAGCAATGCAGTGGATGTCTGCTAAGTACCGCGTAAAGCTTCGCGCAGGATACTCGAATAAGAACTTGGTTTCTGTTAGTCATAGAAACATTCGAGTCGCGAAAGTCGCGCGTCGACGCTGCTGTAGGTAAGCGTAGCTTGGGATTTTACAAGTATATTTACGTGTAATTGATGTAGGGAATTTTCTCCAAAACAAACACTTGCCTTTTGAATTTATGATATGCGCTGTTCCGAGAGATGCTGCAGGTCTTTCCACGACTGCATGGACGACGATTCGCTTTACGGAGCTTCCTCAAGGTGTTGGCAGGTAGAGTTGGCGGCGAACATTTTTTATGAAAACCAGTCGAGCGAACGAGGCGGACTTTTACGCTATTGGCTTTTAACACATAATACTTTATGCGATAAAAGCGCGTGTGCGGTTGCAACTCTTACGGTATTCCGCGCACTGCGACGCCAGTACCTTTTGTGAGGCAAAGAGAAAATTCATTATAATACGGCACGATCTCTCGTAATGGTTAATTCCACGCTCCTGCGGAAACAGGTTCGCCCGAACGAGCTTCGGCTCTTGTTGCAACAAAGTTGCCCACGGTATTTGCTTCTTTGTGGCGGGAGACCACCGCGGTTAAAAAATTCATTTATGACCTTCGCGTTCTCTTTCGCAACGAGTGTTTACTTTTAATGTTTAGAAGGTAACCGGTATTTTTCCTCCGCGATGCTACAAACTGAAAGTATACATATGCATGTATACTTTAATGATGTCATTTAAGCATAAACTTGGATATGCCTAAGAATCGCACAGTTTACCATAAACGAAATTATGGAAGTTCTTCGATATTCCTTGTTTTTTTTTTTAACAGAAAAAATAATCATGCTTGAAATGTCTATAAAAGTGTATTTAGCCAAAAGTATTTTCCAAAGTACCAAACTTGTAAGTAGCAAACTTAACCAAAAGTATCTTCACCGCTATATACAATCAAGCGAGAGCAGGAGCAATAACAAAATACGTGCTTCTTGCAAAAATTCAAAGCCGATCTTCTAACATCAAATTCACAATAGGGACGAGTAAGCAAGCGCTTTATTTCCTCATAACCCATTCGATAAAGCAATAAATACAAGGACTCCGCAATCATGTAAAATCTGCGAGAATTAATTCTATACTCCCCCCCCCCCCGCGCAATTAATAAAGTAAACGCACATAATCGTGACAAAGTGAGCATAATAATCGAGTACACGAGAAATGCACGAAGTCAGTACTGAACTTCTTAAGATATGCTCGATTAAAGCGACAGGGGCTTTTTGGCCGAAGAACCTTGAGATTTCGTGCAGCGTAACGATGAAGAGCCTCGAAGTCAACGTCGCCTTGGTTTTGACTCTTCTTTCCACCTCGGGCATCGTTATCGACACAGCCGCCGGTATGTCGGATCCACGGTGCATGATAAACCGTGCCGGTGCATGCTCGCCGAATAAAGTTACATGATATAAGAGGGCAAGCGCCCAAAGGAATTATGGGAACCCGCTGGACGTCGTACAACAGCACCGAAAGAAAGCACGCACATGACGAAGGATAAGCTGAAAGCAATTAAGTGTCCGTCGCAATATCTGAAATGGAATCCGTCTCTCGGCCGGTGCGTTTCCGTGAAATACAACCGGAGGACAGGGAACACCTGTTCCCTCTTTATCTACCATCGTACGAATATACCCGATATAAATTCGTTTGGTGTAAATTATAGAATAAAGAAATTCACAGAGCCACCGAGGGCGCGCGTAAACTCCGCGATGCAAGGGGAAGCGAGTTCGTTAATTTATGTCCGTAAGCCGAGTCCAAACGTCATCTCGTGCCCGCGTCGTTTCATTCAATAATTGCGATTCTCAAAGGCGATAGCGACACGACCGGAGGAAGCATTTGAGTTGCGGTCGCATTTCGACGACATCCTCGATCTTACGGGATGACAAGTGAAATACGAGTGCGTGTTTGATTCGATACTTTACGGTGTTCGGTGTACACGATTGCACGATAGGAATTTCGTCTCGCGTGCAGTGCGCTTTTGCCAAATTCACCTACCGTACCAGAAAGCAGTATCGTCTTGTATTACATCCGACATCCCTGTAGAGATCGCAAAGGAACATCTTCGTCAAGCTTGGCCCACCGAATACCTATCCTTATTCGAATCCGTGCAAAATTTCCCCGCGACTGGCAGATTAAAAATGTTCTTAAAAGAGCGGGCAAAACGCGATCGTCGAATGTTGGGCAAGCGAGAGAGATCCGTCGGGTGTTTTTTTCAAAAACCGTTCGATCGGCGAAGTTCCGTCTTTGAAGTCGGCCCCTTTGACCGAAGAAGCCGGCGCTCTTTTGCGTGCCTCGGCCGGGCGTGCAACAAATAAATCGACCTGGCCGCCGGTAAGTCATTTCCAAGAAGTCGATAATGAGCTAAATAAGGCGCCCTCGGAACTTCTCCCATTTGTAATGGCAAATTATTCGTTCGAGGGCGTTTTGGCGGTGCAAGTCATAGTTTCTAAAGAGCGCGGATACTCCCCCGCCCCTCTGGCTTTCATTATGTGCACCAGTACGCGACTTCTCGCCGGAGAAAAGGGCGAAGGCGGGCCCGCAGCTAGTTCCGAAGTTTATGAATTTTGCGAGCGCTCAGCCCCATTCTGACGCCTCCCTTTATGGCGTTTGTTGGAAGAGAGCCCGCCGCCCATTGAGAACCAAGCGAAATCTAGCGCCGCGAGTAATTTCTGCCGCGTTTGCAATGGAACGATCTACGTGAGATGAAAGTAATCAGGGTCGAGAATAGCTGCACCGGGGCCGCGCACTTTTTCCACCTTTGCCTCGTCGAGCGGAGAAATGTCGATTAAATGACTTTATTTATGATTCCACGGCCGCTTTACATTCCGGCCGGCTTCGAAGCGAATGCTCGAGTCGTTGATTTCTTTCATATCGGGTTTAGCGTTAAATGCGGTTGATATTAATCGACGATAGGGGAAATAATAACTTGGCGGTGGCTTGGCTTTTAGGAAAATCTCTGTAATACGAGATTCTATCGAAATTGTGGAAGGGAATATTGATATATGTGTCGGGGTGGTGCTTTTTGCAATCCATCGAACAAATGTACCGAGTCTCCAACGCGATCTGCGATTTTAAGTTTGTTTGTTTTATTAATATTAAGCTTTAGGCTATGTACGATTAAACGCGCTTCTTGCAATTTTATAAACGCTCTTGCTCTTTAGATACGAGTTAGGAATATTGATTTGGTAACAGAAATCTTAATCGTGAATGTTCCCCGTGTGCTTTTGATTTAAGGACTTAAGTACGCTCGCGTCGATCATTGTTCGTATCAAATTGCAAAAGGTGAATCCAGCTACGTGAAAGTAGAGATATATTACCGCGGATATCGTCATAACACAAGGTGCCTGCGAACATTAAGTTACGGTTTCGATTACTTTTTTCTTCCCATCGGACGACCGTTGATTAAACGATTTACCTTCGAGATTGCGCGGCGATCACCATTCACCTAAAATATGCACGCGCTTACCATCACAAAATTCCCCGGCACGAGTTATTTATCGGTTTATATATTCTCCAGTGCTTGTGCTTGCTCGTTTATATAGTCGGACGCGAATGTTTGGTTCTTAAGAGCAGTTATTGCTCCCAATGGACAGGGTTTAAACCTTTACTTTCATATTATACGCATATGTTGCGATAATACCGACGTTTCGGCTCCATTGTAAGCCTTTATCAAGGAAAATTGATTGTTTCTAAAGTTTTTACATAAACATATTAGATCTACAAATGACATGAAATTTCATCGTTGAATATGGCTTGAATTATTGTTTGTTATTTTACTCCCGTTAGATGTCACTCAGACAATCATAAACATCAACGACGACAATATCAACGATAAGAAAAAAAATTTCAATCGAGCAATAAAACATTAACAATTTTAACTAGTGTGATGCTCCTCTCCCTCCCTCAAAGACGTCAAAAATAATAATTCCCAATCAATTTTCGTTATAAAATAAGTATAAAGTTCTAAAAGATAGGTACAAATAAATATAAAATAAATTCAAAAGTCTAAAAAAAAACATTATATAACCTATACCATTTGGTGCCACGATACGCACAAAATTCGAATATCTAAAAACTTGTCCCCCAAGCCATCGTCATACGCCGAATGCGCGAGCGCGCAAAGCCAAGTGTAGCGTCGAAAATCTGTTGAGAAAATTATCCGGGGAGTGTGGACTTTGACGTAGATTAATAACCGGCGCCGTTGTCCCCCGTTTCGCGCCGTCGATCGCGGGGTCGCGCTTAAATGCGGCTCTTGCAAATCATCCTACAACGGTATCTTCCGTTTTACCCACCGGCTGCAATGAATGCCTTAACAGTGCAAAGATAATCGAGTGTCGGGTGTATAACGCCGGCTAAAGGTGAATTGCAGAAACGTCCCTTCTGCTGGCACTCTCGTTAGCCTTCGGAGGGTGCCAGTGAAGACGGTGCCGGCGTCGAATTATGCAGATCAGTTGTCACGCGTAGGGTGGCTTAAATCGGCGGGCTTTGTCGGCGCGAACGACGTTTGTTTCCTTCGTGATCGCGTCGAAATTAGTTCGGGAAATTGCCAATTGGACGATCCGATAAGCAGACGCGGCGTTTTGATTCGCTCAAAGCCGTAAGATTTCGTCCTTTCGCGGCCGGTGGCCGGTTTATTTAACGCGTTAATTTTACTAGGGGCTATGAGCGTGTAATTACATCTGTCGTATTTGAAGCGGGTTAATTACATGTAATTACGTGATCGTCATTTTGGCCGGTATCCTGCTAAAAGTTGGGATCAATTTTGTTAATACGTTTACTACCGAGGTACCACTATGCGTTTCTATCGAATGCGATTGAAGGATTCTGCCGAATATAATAATTGTTTGGTTGAATTGCAAGGTAACGCGAAACTACAGTACGGAGGAGATTCGAGTTTTACCAGATTTTTAGAACGACGTTTGGAAGTCGTCGCGTAAGGCATATGCGCTTTTGCATTGGCCATCGCCGTCCCTTAAGACTACCAAACTGCTGTTTGCTTAAGTAATTAAAAAGATTTTACGCACGGATATCATCCTTTTTCATTAATTAATCAAATATCCTCGGTAAAGCGAAACGTTCTTGTGGAAAACTCCAAAGTGGTTCGCATCTGATTGAATTAACTCCCGTAATATAATTACATTCGCGCCCTTGTCCGGCCGTATCTCAAGACTTTCCAAAACCGTTTGCGGGGAGATGATTCCGCAAAATACACGATTCGCTGGTCGCACTTTCGATATCTCGCCGTAAACAAATATATATCTGTAAGAGTTCACGCCACGTCTCTGACGCAGCAATAACGAGCGCTATATTTTGATGTCGACCAGGTTTCGGGCTCCACGTGCCATTCGGACGACGCAGCCTGACACGTAATCTAAAAAGAACAGCACTGGGCATTGCTTGTCCTTTCTTTCAGACTAAATATAAATATAAATATATAAATATATATGTATATATATATAAATAAATAAGTAAACGGGGAAACTTTCCGTTTAGCATGAATCTATCGGCATGATTGATTTCGGAAGAAAACTGACGGACCTGAAAAACGACCTTCGTATTTTTAATAATGCACGTAATTCGTTCTGTACAATTTTATCTGTATAATTTTTAACGCCTAAATTAACAAGTTGAAAACCAATTTTCATAGAACATCGATCGAGTGGTTGATTTCAAGGAGTAATTGAGCCAAGTTACATATATATATATATATTCATTGTTTTTATATTATAACCCCTCTGTAATATTTTAATCAGCCTTCCACAGGCTCCTATGCATCTCTAGTATTTTATCCTTTCTATCCCTCACAGCTTCGGAAGTGGGTTAACAAACCGTTCACCTTTGTTCTCGCATATCTATCCACGATCCTTCGTATGAGGCAAACCTCATTGTACTCGAATACCTTTCCAACGCGCTCCCCTACGCCCAAATCGAACAAGCCCCCCGTTTCTCTGACCGCGGTCCATCCAAGCCGAAACTCCGCCCTTTCCACTTTGCCGGTCGCCACTTTTTGCGCGGCTGGGAAAAGAAGCGGCCGGTGCGCGTGGAAACGCGTTCGGCTCCTCCATCCGCATGCCGTCACCCGTTGAGCGATAAACGGCGACTTTGGACCCGGACAATGACGTTCAATGTAGCGTGACGGGATGATACGTTGCGGGTGCCCGACCGCCCGCTGGGAAGCTCCTATGGTCGGCGACCGTGGGGGCCGCACATCATTACCCACCGTTGTTGACACTACCTTATAAACGTCGTTATTCGAACTCGGGGATGTGTGACGGACAGTCAACACCGTAATGCCACGTCACGGTTGGAGGCCGCCACTCGATAAGGGTAGTAAGTTCCGCCAAGCCCACCGCTTGCCCTGTTCGGATATCGGCCTTTCGTATTAATGGCGACTCGCTTGGCTCTTGAGGAAATCTGCGCGTTGGTCAGAACGATCCTGGGATATCCCCCCCCTGTGCATATCATTTTCGCTCGGTCTTACGTATCATTTGGCTCGTTGGAGAGGTGGATTTTTAGCGTGGACCGCTACGCTCGATTGGCTTTGGTGGATGGTACTGTTTAAGATGGATTTCGAAGCTGGATTTTGAATGTACGTACGCGTGATGTAGCGCAGAGGTGATCTGCTTGATGTGAATTTGAGTCGTTGGTGTCTGGATGAGAGTTCTTATTCTGGATCTTGTTGTATTTCGAATGTTTACTCGTGATTAAATATGGACGAATGTTGGATTGATTTTTTGAACGGGTCAATGAAATTGTGAGATTGAGCGTATGGAAGTTTACAGATTGGAAATAGGGAATTGTATTTCTCATTCGGTTCGGTTTACCTTAAAGCACGTGCAAAGCTCAGAGTTCACTATGTATATCCCTTTTGGAGCTTCGAAGAACGAGAGTGACGCGCAATGAGAATTCTAACAATATAAAACCAGCATCTCCAAAAATACATACAAAACAGTACCCTACACCTTCTAACCCAAAGCGGAACAATCTACTCAACCATCCAACAAAACAACCCAATCCCTCCTAAACTACCATCCCCGTGAATCTCAAAAGGTCAAACGCGAAACCTTAAAGCCCAAACCCCTAAAATCGCGTAAAACCGTGCAAAGTCCAGATAGCCACAACCAGTAATTTCCAAGCGGGTCCAACGCCAGGACAAAAACTCCAATCCCTTCCATTTCCCTTTCGGGCGGTCCCAATCCAATTTGCCCGGATCGCCGGGAAGAATTACAAACCCACGCTCCACGAAGGTATTTCCAGGATGGCGGAGGAAAAAAGTAAGCGGCCACAAAGGCGCAAAAAGCGGAGAAGCGATTCGGGAAATGCCCGGCGCTCGGGGCAGGGCAAACGGAATATAAGCCCCGAATAAATCCGGCGCGCAGTTAAAAATTGATACAGTGGTTTCGGATGCGCGCGGGGGCCGGTGGTTAAGTTACGTATGTAGTCAACGGTAAGCGGAAGCCCATATCAATAAGTATCGGTTGTACATCGGGATTCGCGCCGCGGGGAGGACGAGGAGAAGGGAGGAGGAGGAGGAGGACGAGGGGGGGGGGTGGATGGTGGAAAGGCGGGAGGATAGGGTCGTGGGTGTTTGTACAGGGACAGCGGCGTCGGTGGTGGTGGTTCTGCGGCCGGGGGTGAAATAATGGGGGCGGACGCCCGAGTCGAAACATTGATGTTGCCCGGCGCGCTTACAAACACACCGACACCAATCGAGCATGGCCCTCCCTACACAAAACCGATCCAGGGGGCTCCGTTGGCCAGGCGGCTAGTCGGTATCGCGGGGTAGAAAGGGGCGGGTGGCAAGCAGCTTGGAGGAGGTACGCTGCTGGAGGCTCGGGGGAGGCCGCGGGGAAAACGAGATGG